>VZUI01000741.1:0-56858 GCA_013401135.1 Cettia cetti | reverse complement strand
AGATAGATAGATAGATAGATAGATAGATAGATAGATAGATAGATAGATAGATAGATAGATAGATAGATAGATAGATATGACATCTTGAGCTGTGTAGGTGGTGAAGGTGAGATTTTGTGCTCTGTCTGTCCTTCATGAGTAGTTTATGAACCTCTTTGGTATTTTGGGTTGTCTACTACTGGGAGCATAACTTTCCTACAAAACATTTTGGAAATTGCTTTTGGATCATGAAGGGCATAACACAAAAATTGGTATTCATCTAAGCTTTTTTCTCTCACAGCAGTTTTTCTAACTTATTATAATATTCTTTCTCCTTAGTTTTTTTTTCTTTTTTCAGGACAGAGGAAAGGGTGTCCTGTAGTACTACTGATACTTACCATCAGCAGAGTTATTCTTGTCATCCTCAAGAATACCCTTTTGGTGATAAATTGCATATTTCTTGTCCTTGTGGTGATAAATTTACTTTTATCCTTTGAAACTCCTTTACAACTGAATTTTAGTCCACAGGAGAAAACACCATCCACCCTTAGTTTGGTACCTCCAATGAAAATTGATGAAAATGAGATCACCCAGATTCAATTCAGACACTAGTCTTCTAGGCATACTTCAATTTATTTATATTTAGAAGGTCATTCTTTCCACATCAATGATTCAACATATGTTAACAATTCAATCACTCCTGATCCCCCTTTCCATCTCTGGAAAGGCATTAATTTAAATAATTTTTGAATTAGCATGGGAAGACAACTTAATGTGATGAAAATTTTATACTCCCACTCCTCCTGAAAACACAGAGCTAGATCTTCAGATCTAGATCTTCCAAGATATTTATTCCTTATCCCTACTGAGGATAATTTGAAGTTTTAGCTTAACCAGCTCTTAAAACCTTCCATGCTTCTTTCAGAGGAATGGAGACACCTAAATGGGATACAAGTACCTAAGATTCCTCTGAGAACTTAAACTCTGTTTCTAACATACCCATCTATAAAATGGGCATAATATTGCAGCATTATAATATGCCATGCTACAAAATGTTTTGGAGATGCCCAGATATGGCATTCAATAAATAAATGGTAGTGGAACTCACACAGAGTATTTAAATAGGTTTCAGCTAACTTAAGTGAATCTGGGAACAGCTTTCATCTCCTATGAATGGACTTTGAGTTTATACCTCTACAAAAGCCCTAAATTTGTTTATTGCCACTAACCTACAATTTGCCAATCAAGTGTTGTATGTTAACCACCACCTCATTTGTACTTTTCAGGCTACTTTCTTTATATGAAAAAAGGCCCTTCCCTGGAACAAAAACAGGTACTATAAAATTTCAAAATATATTTTTTTACTCTGAGATTTCAGGAGAATTTTCTGAAACAGAAAGATAAACAATGAAATCTCACTGGTGAAGGAAGAAGAAAAAAAAAAAAGAGAGAGAGAGACAAGACCTCAGCTGGAGATGGATCAGACCTGAAGCCTTTTTCTGTGATTTTGTGTTTCAACATTTTTCCCATAAATCTCAGAAATTGTACAATGTTTATTTTAAGATCAGATTTAATCAAGACATAATTAAACCTTCAAAATTAGGTCTATAATGATTTGACTGGCAGACTTCAAACGTCATGAAGACAGGTATCACTGAAATACATTTTCAATAGATGGAATTGGTCACAATTGTTTTCCAGCATCCCCTTTTATTTGCATATGCATTTACTGCATCTATTTTTCATGGTGTTTCATAGGTCTAATTTCACACTTGCTTCCATCAGCTTTGTGCCCTGCTTGTAATTTGAAATTCCAGTAAACTGTTTTTTCTACTTCCTTCCTTGGGTACCAATAAAACCTCCATCTGTGTTAAGAAATTAATATTGATGTGCAGATTGAGTACAAAAATATACCTAGACCAGCTTCTAACAACTCCTGATGATTTCATTAAATCTTTTTAATAGCCAATGTCAGTGGGAACTCTGTGTTCTCAGAGAAAATGACTTGCTCTATTTCTTCAGAATCAGTATTTGATTTTTAAAACAAAACAGCCCCAAGCTAAAATAATAGACAATTATTTTGCCCACAGCCAAATTAAGATTTGTCAGCTAAGATCCTTTATGGGACATGCAGTGGATATAGATTGTTCTACTTGGAAACAAGAAATTACACTTTGTAGTTTAGTTTTACTGATTGCTCTATTACAAAATACTGGTATATTAACTGGTTTAGTTATTTCTTACACAGTTTTATTTCGGAGTAGGAAAAGGATTATACTGGTTCGAGGACTTTTATGGCTCTTCTTTCTTTAGCTTCTTATGTATACTTGCTGAAATGTGATTACAGCAATCAAACATTACAGTAGCTGGGCCAGCATAAAATGTAATATGGAAAACTCTCATGATTTATTCAGGGTACTTCCCACAATCTGTGAATTTAATCAGGACATAAATTCAGATTGCTTTCTCTCAAATTTGGAAATACATGTAATAGATTCCAGTAGAGAATGAAATATGCCGGACTGCAGAACAGGTAGCAAATGCATAAAGCTCTCTCAAAAGGTTTCAGGGTAAAAAAAAAATCCATTGTTTTCCTCACTAGTTCTAGGGAAAATCTTTCTCAGCTAGGACTGTATACATGTCATCATGAGATGAAGTAGGATGTGGATTTATTATGTATACCAGTTGCTCTGTGAGTAGCATTTTCCTGCAAGCACAATTTTATCCTGCAATGAGCTGTCATCACTTGCCCTGCAGAGAAAGAGAGAGCCTGCTCAGAATCATTGTCCTGGAGTAAATCCCCTGGATTTCTCCATTGCATCTTGTTTGTGCTACCATACAATTAGAATCAAAAAGTAATTTTTAAACTTTTTTTATTTCCTTCTACTGATTTTATTTCAGACAACCTCTTCCACAGCAATAAAGCTAGTTTGGTGAACATCTCTCTTTCTTTTAACTGACTCATCACAGGCTTAACACCAAGCACGTGTTTAAGGTCTTGCTGAGTGATGGAATGCTAAAAGTATGGTTCATTACAAATAATTTTATTTATTTAAGATAGGCATTCTGTTTAAACAAGTGAAAAAGTATGCTTGTATCATTGGTAGACATACAAGACCCCATGACAGGTCATACTAAAAGTCCATCTAACTTAGCATCTCAGCTTTACAAGTACTTACTGCAGAGCAACATGAATAGAAAGGACTTGCAGCAACATTTCCCAAAAATATTCTCAACTCTTCCAACCTATTCTAGCTCAGTGACTTATAGCTTTGTTTTTATACCTTGCACAGGGTATAAAGGTACCTTCCATGAATCTGACTAGTAAGTCCTTGATCCCATGTAATCTTTTAGCATCCTAAATGTAACATGGGGTAGAATTCCCTCACAACCACTGCTTGTGAAGAATCAAAATTTCAATACCACAGAGGCCAAGGATTCAATAAGGCATCTCTTTTCCACTTATCTTTTTCTGATATTTTTAGCTTTTCTATTCAGTGAAAGACACTCTGTGTGTCCATCCAGCATTTTGCTCTTCTAGCAGTGGAAGACACTGCACCTTCATTCTACGTCTGCTTTGTCCTTTCCTGAATTTTTCCCAGTCTTTCATATACATTTTGAAATGGAAGCAAAACTATGAACAAGATAGAGATGAACAGTGGATTCAGACAGAGAATAACTGAACCATCTGTCTGGCAAGACATTATCTTGGCTATTGTGTTTCTAAAGCACGATCAGTTTCTGATTTACCTTTTGACAACACACTATCATAATATAAGTAAGCATAATAAGATGTAGCAGGGTTCTGATGTAACACACCTTAAAAAGGGTCCTCAGAAATTGAAATTAGATTTTTATGTATGTACAAATATGTTGACATGTATTAGATAGGTATATTTTGAAAGGAACCTGCATTTTAACTAGCATGTGTTAAGAATGGTTGGGTCATGTTTATGAACACAATTTTTATCAGTTTCAGAAGATTATTTTAAAGGCTTTTTACTAGTGAAAGGATTCTTTTTGTTTCCTATTCCCAAGTATGCAAGTGGCTGATGACTCTCTGTCTGGATTGCAAAGGAGATTTTCAGTCATCTGTCCAGTACAGGACCTGGTTATTTCCTAGGGTTCTCTGTGGAAGTATAACAGAAAGCACAACTATCAATATATTATGGATCATTTATAGGTTCCACGGGTAAGACTGAAGAGTTTTCAGATTAAACACAATAAATTTGCATTGTGAATGTGCATGAGTGCCTCTGGTTTGTTTTAGACAAGTATCTGTAAGGTCTGTCCATGGATTGAGGTAATGATAAGAAACTGAGAGCTGATACAAGACTATCCAGTTCATCCATGAGCATTCAGCAGTCCTCTCTAATGAGAGCAAAATGCTTAATCTGATCTGTTTTTGCATTATTAAGATATGACAATCTGAAACATATGTGTAACAAGAAATATGCCATCTATAATAAAACTCTAAATGACATAAGAGAATGGAGAAAAAATTGCATTGAAATCATGATAGATTATGGCCTAGAATGTCTGCATCATTCATGAGGGCTGCTCAAGAAAAGTTTTAAATTGTATTTTCTGCATTTTAGCAAGGAAAAACATAAAGCTTTTGAAACACTGATGGGTAAATTACAACAACAGAAAAATCAAACACTATGCCATTAAACCATAGTATACAATCATGGAAAATTTGAAAAGTGTCCCTCTTTCAGTTCTGAAAAACAGTCCCAACTATGGATACTCCACAAGAATATTGTACAGACGCACAAATTGTAAAAATATATCCCTCCACAGAAAACTGATTTTCTTTAACTTCAATTAATTGCTCAAGGAACATATGTTGTATGCAAGTTGTGTGTCATTCTTCAGTAGTAATAAGGTTGTTGGAAAGTTGCAAGGGTTAATTTCAGTAGAACTAATACCTGGAAAGGATATTTACTGTGCAGTTGCCAGTGTTTTATTGTCTACTGATATTGAAAAAAACTTAGCACTTAAGCAGCCAAGAGAGCTCCTTCATTGCCTTAGGGAAAAAAAAGCATCTCATATTTCATAACAAATATCATAAGTGTTCCACATTTTATCACTGCATTATACACCAGGGAACATTCTGCTCTAAGCTATCACATCTGTCTCCCATGTTGGCTGTCCTTACACAGCAGGATGAATCCATCTGCAGGAGCATGTTATTTCCACACTGAGATTTTCAAGTCTTACTTCAGGACCTGATGCAACCCTGTGTGACGTTTTTTTACAAGATCATGTGACAGGTTTGAGAAAGGAGAGAGGGTTTAGGAGTGTAAAATAAGTAAACTTAATGAACACAGAGATTAATAACTTGTATTTTTTCAGACATTACTCATATAGTTTGCAATCCATCAGAAAAATAGTTTGTAGTCCAGTACCAGTCACTGGAGCCTCCTTCCTAGACAGGCACTACATAAGGCACCTAATTTAACATACAATGAATCTCAATAACTAACAAATTTCTAAATGGCACCTAAGTCTTGTGCTGGAATGTGGGACAATTAGCTGCAAGAGTGAACATAATACTGAATTAAACATGCCCATGCATTCTTGATTTGGCAGTTCATAATTTTGATTAATTTATCACATTATAGCCTTGTTCCGTCAGTAGCACCAGAAAAGCAAGTAGTTCAAAACTTTATTGACAAGTACTCAATTCTGACTCCATGGAGAATGGCTGTGGTTGAATGTCTTACATGAACTGGCTCTACTAGAAGCAAATTGAAATTAACAGCAAATGTTATTCCTTTGGTTGAAGCAATTATCTTCTCACAATAGCTTCATATCAACTACAAATTCAGGGCTGCACCCTCTTTCAGGTATGTGACTCTATGATTTAGTGAACTTGGTCAATCAGGAAATGAACACTGTTTCATAGAAAAAAGGGGAAAAATTATTACAGCTTTTTACTTCACAAATTGTTAAATCTCCTTGTGACAGTCAGAATGTAAATTGCATGCTGCAAGTCCAAGCAGACATCTGGTAGATAAGTTCTTTCTTAGTATATCTACGTTTCCTTTTTTATTTATCTCCCTACACCACCATCCCCCCACCATGGCCACAATCTTCTTTAGGTTTGTTTGAGGGAAAAAGTATTGCACACCATGGCACTTTGACCTTGGCTGGAAGTCAGCTAGCTACAAAAGCCATTTTATTACTCCCCTCCTCAGATGGACAGGGAACAGAGCATATAACCAAAGGCTCATGGGTTGGGATAAGAAGAGGGAGAGATCACTCACTGATTACCATACTGGGTAAAACAGACTCGACTTGGGGAAGTTAATGGAATTTTTACCAGCCAAAATCAGAGAAAGATAATGAGAAGAAAAGAAAATCTTTTAAATGCCTTCCCTGTACTCCTCTCTCCTTCCCAGGCTAAACTTTATTCCCTATCTCTACCTTCTCTCTCCCAGAAGAGAGAAAGAGGAAGGGGGTTATAGTAAGTTTCTGTTGTTTCTGCCACTGCTTTCTCCTCAGGGAGAGGAGTCTTATTTTAGGATACATATCTATTGGCAAATATTAAGGTTCAATGGCCAGGTAATTTTCTGAGAAAAGTCCCATTCTGTAGGACATTGCACAGTTTCCATCAACAGACAGACCTTGGCACAGAAAAATTAGATTTTAAATGTACAATACACTGTTAAAGACTGAGTGATTTCCCTCTTACCTTTCAAAATAGCAGGAGTGGGTCTAAATAACATCCAGGCTATCTGGAAGGACATATTTCAATTGCTCCTATTCAGTGGTTCTAAATACCTCCACCCCAGTACTAACGATCGTCTTTTCACCATTTTACTTCTATGGCATTCATTGTTTCATACAGCAGAGAAGATTAAGAGCTTTCTTAGTGTTACCAGGGTGGCTTTTTGTCTGGATTGATTTAGTTTATTTAAATAATGCTTACAGTACAAGAAAAAAATCATTTAGCCTGAAAACAGAATCTTGGACAATATTTGTACAGGAGATTTAAAGTGACAGACTTAAATAACAAGTATGCTATCTAATATCCTTTTATTTGTCTAGTATTTCACAGAATATACAAAGGCATTATTGCAACCCAAATGAAAACTCTGGAAGTCCCATGAGCCTTCAGTAATGGTTAAGCATTATTGTTGCGTTGAAGCCTCCAGGCAGGGTCAAGATTTAACATTAAAAGGAGAAGTAAAAATCAGTGTTTTCCTCCCCCTCTCTGAGCAACAGACTAGAGGAAAATCATGCTAGCTAGGCATCTCAGCATTTTTTGCCCTCCATTCAGCCAAGTCTTTGGTCACCTTAGGACCTATGACTGAACTTGAAATCAAAAACAGCATTAAAGCAAGAATTTTCCCTTTTTAAAGAAGGCAATAGTTTGTCAGCAGGCAGTAGTGAAGTACAAAAGAAGGCTCTTCTGAGTTTGTCAGCAGGCAGTAGTGAAGTACAAAAAACCAAAATTATCTGCCTAGCATCAAGGCCGCATTTATATTTTTGCTTAACTTATTTTGTAGATCTTTGCTTTTACTAGAAAACCCCCAAAATATGACAGCCAAACTACAGCTAAGCACCAAGATTTCTTCCATTTCTTATTTTCATATATTTCTTTCGTGGAACTTGGATTTTTTATTATTTTAAAAAGCAAGTAATTTGTCCTGCCTTTCATAGTTGGATTATTTTAGCTATGCCATCTGAAAAAATTTTCTAGTGTTTCATTTACCTGTAGCACAATTCAATTTTTTTTTATATATCCCTAGTGCTTTTAGAAGATCTAGTGCTTTTTATGAAACTTATCTAAATAAGATACATCAATCAATACAGTATCACTAACTAGACTATGATATCTTTCCAAAAAATTGATTAGCGATCAGGAAAATAAAATGCTCTCTATCTTTTTGAGGGCATTCTCTCCTTTATTAGGAGTATCATTAGGTTTATTAAATGGCTTCTCCAAACTTTTGAAGTGAAGAACGTTCTCCATTAAGAAAGGGTTAGAGTCTCCTTTATCAGAGTAGGCATAGTCTGGGAGATTATATGATAAAAAATTGCTTGTGATCTGACTGTGTTGAATGATCAAAACTTTCCTTGGATAAAGACATGCTTTTTTTTTCTTTTTTTTTTTTCTTTTTTTTTTAATAACTGACATATTTTGTTAGCAGGTAAATATTGGGGTTTTTTCAATTTTGTCTCAATGGAGATATGTTAACATAAAACCCACAGACATAAAAAGTGTCTCTACTCCCAGAAAGTTTAGCAATGGTACAGTTCCCTTTAAGAAAATTTGCATGAAATTTCAGCAGAACTGATGTTTGAACAGCAAAGTTTCTTACTGAAGAAACAACTCAGCTTCTAATAGGGTTTTTACAAAAGTCCCCTTTCAATCTCTATTTCTGAAATCTATTTCTGAATTATTACCTAGTAATTTCCAAGTTTATCCTACTTAATATAAAATGTATTATCATTTTGGAGAGGTCCTGGTCAGCATGTGAAAATGCTTTGTACTCCTCCACTCAAAATTATTTCCTCTGCTTCATAAGGGAAGGTCCCACTCAGGCAGCAGGGAGTTAAACCATGTTTCCAAACTCAAGGTGAGCACTTGTGTGTTATCAAACTAGCAGCCTGACCCTCAAAACCAAGTTCCTTCAGGAATATTTATCCCAGTAATTTCTGAGATAGTCTCTCTAGGCTCCTTCAGCAAAGGAGTAAAATCAAAATGTTTTAAAAATATTATTCATGTGAACCATTTTGCACATTTCTCTTTGGTTAAGTGAAAACATATCCTGCAAGTGCTCCTTTTTTTCTCCATTGACTGTAAAACAGTTCTATTGACTCCAGTTCTTGCAAGCTGAATAAACATCTAACAGATGCCTATATTTTCCCAAAGGATTTACAGGAGCAGCATCAATCTTTTTGCTTTATTATACAGTGTTTGTTGGGTAGCAGAGCAGGTTTTGTAATACCATTTGCATAAATTCATATCTCACATTCTCACTCACAGACTTGTAATTTGCAGAAAAATGTTAGGAAATTCTCAACAGACAAATCCAGGTAAGGCTTGATGGACTTGACTGTTCAAGTTTTAAAAATTGTTGCTATAATTGCTACATATGTTGTTGCTACATGCAATATATTGCATGCATATATTGTTGCTACATGCTACAATATTGCTAATATTGCTACGTCAGACACATATAGCACATTATCTACATTTCAAGTAATGTCACAGAGGAAAGGAAGTCAGGAAGCCAAATTAAAATTCTTTGCCTATCTTAACGTAGTTAACTAATTAACATGGATATTTAAGTCATTTTCTATGTAAATCGGGATATTAATTAAGTAGGTACAACAGAAGGAAAGCAGGAAGCATGTATAGATCTAAGCCTTAATTGTTGCTCTTTGTCAAAAATATAATTTTTTTTTCATGATGACATGTAATTAGGAGGTTAATATTAGGTGAGTGTCTGGGATTTCTAACAGAGACCATAAACAGGTCATAAAGATGCATTTCCCCTAAACTAAGCAGTCTTTTCATTTGACCCTGAATATTCCCCATCAAACCATACTATATACTTAATTGTTGCTGACATTGATTTCTGAATGCTGAAACTCTTTTTGCTTCTCTCTGGAACATCAAATTTCTTGTTCTTCCACAAGTTTACAAGAACTGGCTTTGAAACAACTGTACCAACAAACACAAGCTAATGAAAAAAGCATCTTAAATGCAAAGGTTCTGCAAAGAAGGATCTCTGATAATGGAAACAAGCACAAAAAGGGATTAAAAGCTGAAAGCACCTGGGAAAAAGCAAATTAACTGGACTTCTGGGTGAACAGACGGTCTTTAGAGTTTAGAAGTATGATCTCCCCGTGTTATTCCCTAATGAAACACAGAGGCAGGACAGTGTAGCTTACTCTATTTTCCATGTATTTTGCCTGAGGTTCACTTGCTTCTTTCTAGGGTTTATACTGAAGATATCCAAAGCCATGTATAGGGAAAAAAATAAAAACTGTTCTGAACACCCTTGACATAGTCAGGAGTAAAACTCAAAACAAAATAATTCTTTTTATTCGGTCGCTATGATTGATTAAAAATAAAATCTAATGGTTAAAAAAGAGAGCATACAAAAGTGGACAATGACATTAACTCAGCAAAAATATTTTCACTGGCTGCTCAGCTGTAATATTATCATCAAACTATTTCATTAACAGAAGGAGTTTATCCAGCTCATCTTCTCTAATGCCACATAGCAAATGCTGATCAAAAACCAAGGCGAAAAAGCTATGGAACATCTTAGCCTGGAGGCAGAGATTCTTTGTATTGCCTTTGTTATTGCCTTCAGATAAGCTTGCACAATTCAGTATGTAGTACAAGCTCAGACCTAAAGGTCATGTTAACCCCCAGATCTTATTAACCTTCAAGATGCTAAAGAGTAGCTGGGCACCAATAAGAGTAAGAATAAGAATACAAATAAGAAAGAAAATATTTCAATATTAAGTACTAAAATAATTTTTCTAACTGCCATAATCTTGTATGAGTGCTTTAGCACTTCCTTGTAAGCAGGGTAAATTATGATCTGTGATTTTCTCTGTCATCTGTCCTTAATATAAGACACAGTATTTGTCTTCCAGGGTAGGATCAGATTATCAACTGTAAATGCCTATCAGTGAGAAAATCATCCTGGGCTGCTTTGGCAGTCATTGAAGAGAAATTGGCACATTTGTCTTAAAAGTCTTTATATTCCATGTCTGAAAGAAATCCTCACTTTCATATTCTAAAGACAGTAATTATTTTATCTCTATTGACTACAGAATGAATTGATCTGAACTTAGCTAAGAGAAGTCACCTTTGTGATTCCTTCTCCAAGTGCTGGCACTTGGACCTGCATCTGCTCATGTGCCCATGACATAAGCAATTAGTTACACAGAAAAGGCATTAGAAAGGGCTTTTAATGAGAATACAAAACTGACTGTGCTCACAGGCACAAGACATAGCGACATGCACACAATGACCACCCCAATTTTTCACACAACCCTCAGGCTTTGTCCCCTTATCTGTTTTCCCATGTTTGTTCCTCTTTCAAACACCTTCATTCCTCATTTTCCACCTCTGGTTCATTACACAAGCATTCCCTAGTAAGTAATCCTGAAATGTTCTTCCACCACCCCACAATGTATCTCCCCTCTAAGCAGAGACACATCCCCACCAGTCTTTTATTTTGTAATATAAAAAAGCATATTTGCAAGAATGAGACCTAGAAGCAAAAAATTTATCATCAAAATTTTGCAAACTTTACAAAAAGAGCACTGAAATGTAGAGACAAGATAATACAAACCAGAGCAGCTCTCATCTGGCCTTTAATGTATCATCCCCTTAAATGTGCCTTTTCATCAGCTTTACCACTGTGAAACTTCCATTTCATATTCCATTTTTCAGGCATTGGACATAGCTATATGGCAATATTGTCAATATATGTAAGTATAGGAAAGTTTTTTCTCTTCAACTCACTTGTTAAAAGCTTTCTGGAATACTTTAGGCTGAACAGTTACTTGAATATCAGGTTAGGTATGTTACATTGACATGTGGCCTCCATAAAGTTCTCACAAGCTTATCACTATGTCACAGTGAAGAAAAATTTGTATCTTTTGTTTTGGATTCCTATGAGGTCACAAGGGAAAAAAAATGAAAAAAGGGAAAAATACATCCTCATTATGAAAACACAATAAAATATGTGTGGGAAGCTTTAAACTTTACTATTTTTTGTCAGCTTTTCTTTTTTTTTTTTCCCTTTCATTTAAAACCACTTCAGTCCATGAGTTCTGAGGATGGCATTTCTTTTTTTCCTCACCAAACAAAACCAGAAAACTCCAAGCACCCAGTCCATAAATTTATTTCTCTCTTTATCTTGAGCTCCACTGTAAACTTAGTTGTCTGACACTGGCATCTCGTTCATTAGCAGTGATTTTGTGGTATCGCCTTACAGCTGACTTTGTTCTGACACATAAGATCAGAAAAGCCTGAGCCTAAATGCCTCAGTCATAAATTTTAACTGTCCTTCAATTTAAATGCTTCCTGAAGACTGTTTTCTTGTAGCTGCTGGGTTTTTTCCCCTCTGTTATTACATTGTCCTCTAGAAATGCTGACAAAGATTGGCTGCACTAGTTCACCCTGTGTCAGCCTTTCATACTCCTCCAAGTTGAAATGTTTCTGTTGTCATTACCAAGAAAGATTCAACATATGTAGATGCATATTCTGCACACTATTATGCTTCCAGCAGCCAGATCATTTCTTTTATCATGCTGTCAGCTTTTTTCAGCCTCTAGAAAGTGCCAGTCTGCATGTAAGATCCAACCCACCCTGTGTGACAGAGAGGCTTCAGAAAATGCATTTACTGGGGTGCTTGTAGACACAAGCACCCCACATATTGGGGTGTGTCTTGGGCTTGACCTGTGCCTTCTGCTCTGCACAGAACAAGGAGATGGGATCTCCAAACACCAGAGTGCTCATGGCTTCTAAGGATCAATCACAGTTGATAAAATGTGAGTGTTGTTTGCTGTGTAAATAGCCCATTTTCTCAGTTGTTAAAATGCTTACATGCTACATGCAAGGAATAACTGAAAAAACCCAAACATCCCATTGAAACAGGTTTTCAAAGTCTATAATCACATGAGTAACATCTTCTCACATTTGTCTAGGATCCTGCTCTAAAACACATGCTAATATATTTATGGAGAGCAAGAGGAAGAGCAAGAAGTCAGTCTGAGCCTACCCTGCCCAAATCAAGCACACTGTATGAACAAGGAGTAGAATTACTATGGTGGACCTATGCAGAAGATGCATTTGGGGAAAAAACACCTGCTTCTGACTGAGTAGTCTCATGGCAGAAACCTGATGTGCTATGAATCATTGCTTGTTATCAATATTATCCCTGGAGGAAACCAGGATCCAGGGTTAGACCTCTGTGGAGCTTCCTTAATTCACTGATATATAGCACTTGGCTGGAACGTGCAGCCCACAATGTTCTTTATTCTGATGTGGGATTAATTTAGATCAAGATAATAAGAAATTAAATACAGGACAAAATACATGCAACAGTACCAAATTATGCTTTAAGATAACGAGAGGGAGACAGGAGGAGACAGTGACAGATATCAAATCCTGCATTCAGTTTTATGCACTTCACTACAAGAAAGACGTGTTGGAGCAGGCCAGAGAAGGGCACTGGGGAAGGTGAGGGGTCCCAAGAACAAGTTTGATGAGGAGTGGCTGAGGGGGCTGGGATTGTTTAGCCTGGAGAAAGGTTGACCTTATTGCTCTACACAACTATTTGAAGCAAGGCTGTAGCCAGGTTCTCCCAAATAACAGGTGATGAGATGACACAAAAAGGTCTCAATTTGCACCAGAGAAGGCTTATATTGGATATGAGGAAAAAATACTTAAATTGAAGGTTTTTAAAGCGTGCTCAGGGAAGTGTGCAGACATGGCACTTGGGGATATGGTTTAGTGGTGGACTTGGCAATCCTGGGCTAATGTTTGGATTCAATGATCTTTAAAGCCTTTTTCAACCTAAATGATTCTATGTGCAGGAATTATGGGGTCGTGGGGATATTTGAGACAGGACTGCTTCGGCAATGAAAAGATTCAGGAGACAGGAGGAAGAATAGAAAATATTATGGGTTAAGGGACATGTAAGAGGATCAGAAATGGGGCACAAGGAGATCAACAGGAGTCTTTAACTTGGTAAAAAAAAAATGAATAGAAAGCAGGACAAGAAGAAGCGAGTGAAGAGAAATGATGATTGAAGCCTGAGCTCCTATATAGTAACACTTTTCCCAATGTGAAGACTAGAAGACTGTGGAATTGCAGAAATGGCCTTCTGTCTGACTAGTAGGAGTAGTGTTGATAAGAATATTACAAATATTTGTGATGTGTTTTCAGGCAAGAGCATCCCTTATATTCAGTGACAATCTGATGCTATGAATAATGCAGATAAAGTAACAAAACAGGCACTAGTGCCATAGATAGCTCCTCCTTGCCCAGATACAGCAGACACCAAGACAACATAACAAATGGAACTAGGAGAATTGATCGGGAAAGCAGCAGTCACAGCTACTTGTGGCCCAGTGACTCAAAAGCAAGCTCTGCTCACTTTACAATATTTTCAGAAGTTATATAAATGGACCATTTTATTCCTTATACCTATTACTTCACAAAGAGTATCGTCCCACCAGGTAAGCTCAGCATTTTCTTTTCAAACTGAAAATTACTGGCAATCATTTTATTTAACTTCTTTCACCTAGTAAACATATAGTTTCTGACTCATAAATGAAAATAGTAGTAATTTTTGACAACTCTGTAACAACCCACCAGGCTTCCTAAGCAGGTTCTGCACTGCCATCTCTGGCAAAGAATTCTCTGACCATCAAGTTCCTACCGTGCTACAAGCTACATGAAATTCATTTCCTACAATGGGAAACATGGGGGAAAACAATTTTCCTTTAATTTTTGCAGAAATAGAAGTGAATGATTTATTAGGTCATTCAGCCCCATATAAAAGTTTTAGGTTTGCATGTATGTGAGGTTTGAAAATACTTGTTTGCATAAAGCAACTTCATGTAGCAATATTATAGAATATTGACAAGTCTTATATCATTCTACTTTTAATTTAAGAAAAATTAAATTCTATTTAAAGAAAATTTTCTTTAATTTTTTTCCCATTTTTCCCTCCCCAAATACAATAGCTCAAATCATAGAATCATAGTATCCCCTCTGGATACCACAAAAAAAAAAATTCTCTACCCACATTATTATCTATTAAAAACAATGAACTAAAATCAGAGCAGTATTTTACAAGGTGGAGATACTACTCCTGTTGTCACCTAATGTACTGTTTAAACCAACTAATTCTTCCCACAGCTTATCATTTTCCCTCTGAACAAATGATCCCCATGCCTGAATTTACAACCAGGCACATTAACCTTAGACTTCATCTTACCTCAGAAAACCTCATTCATTTCCTCTAAAAAAAGAAACCTTTCAAGGACAGTTGGGATTATAATGCCACTTTCCATTGTAAACTTAGCTGCATGAAAGCTGGTTTTGCTTGGGAGAATTAAATGCCTTTTTGGCTTTTTCCAGTGATCTGGTATCATGCAAAGCTCATGGAGAGCAATGATTTTTCTTTAGAGAATTGAATTAAGTCAGATCCTCAACAGAAGCAAAGTGACAGTTTGAATGTTAAGGTTTAACACTGGTCAAGTAACCTTAATTTCCATAAAATATAGTGTTTCATGAAAAAAAGTCTGTAGATCCTGACTAACTAAATTTTTTATAGAGTTTTTATCACCAGGAATCTGAAGCAACTAACTGCCTAACAAATTCAGAAACGGGAATGCAATTTCCTGAGACCTGAAGAACTGCTCTCAGGAAAGCTTCTTTGGTATGACACAATCCTCTGGCTATATACAAAATTTACACCAGCTTAATTTTCTTATTTGAGAATTAAAGGAACCTGGTAAATTTGCAGGATGTGTTGTGATATAAATGGGCACCCCAGCTAGGGATGATGCCATGTGACACAAAGAGGTCTGGAATCAATGAAGAGACATATATATCATATGGAATAATGTGACACACTTTCAAAGTGTCAGATTAGGAACTCTTCCAGAGAGTGATGCAGAAGACTTTGAAAGAAGTGAGAGATGTGCAGATTTACACCTGCTTGAAAAAAAAAAAAAAAAAAAAAAAAAAAAAAAAAAAAAAAAAAAAAAGTCGTTATTTGTTCCCTAATATTCTGACCAGAGATTAGGTGCCTAAATCAGTATCGTGCATGTCCTGAGCTTCTTCTAGAGATAAGGGGAAGAAACAAACGTCTCCAGAGGGATTAAATCCACTGCTCTTCACAGCTTTGTATCAGTGAGGCTTCAAGTCTCAGCTGGGATCCCAGGAACAATGTTTTCATGGTTGAAGAATCTTCCAGTGGTGTTGCTGAAGGATGAGGAAAACTGGTTGGTGTTAAAGGAGCACATACCCTCACCTGAGTGGAGACCATATAGTGTACTGCTCTGGAGCACACTATAATAATATTTGATTATTAGTCCAGAAATCTGGTGTTTCATCCTCCATCTGATATCTCTTTTAAACAGGTGTTTAGGACTAGGTTTCCTTATTCCTGTATCACCCTATCCTGCCTTAGGTGGCTCAATAATATATCTGTTACAGTAAGTGTTATCCAAGAGGCAGAAAGCATGAGATGTGTTCTTCATTAAACCAAACACAAACCTAGGTTTTTTCCCAAAGGTAGAAATTTAGCCCTATCAAAAAGCATTGTGTTTAGCTTCCCAAGCAGAGGGATACATCATACTCACCTTTGTGAAGTTAAATCTACTTAATATAGGGTTTCCTAATTGACTCCCTAAGCTCAAGCAGTAAATGAGGAAATAACCTCAGGCACACTGCTGACACCACAGGGGACAGGCAATGCATCACAATAAAGTGTAGGCACTAATATTTTTTCCTACATAGTCAAGTCTCCGCATTAAACCTGAGTTGTAGGGTATTTTTTCACCTTTCAAAAATTCAGCTAACCAGGGCTTAACCTACATTTCTACTCATGCTTTGTTAATATGCATGGAAATACAAAGATGCCATTCCCCATGTAAAATAAATAATCATCTGATTCATCCAGTGAAACAGTTCCCTATTTAGGATCTTCAGAAAAGCAAATTCCCATGGAAGTCAAGTGAAATTCTGCCAGATGAAGGACTTAATAAAAACTTATGTCCCCAACTGTTCATAACTTGTAAGTTATGCACTGATTTTACCAAACAATGCACTTCATGTATTCTTTGATTCAATACTGCACAATCTTATTCCAGTTATTTTAAGAACAGATATGAGCAAATTGTTTGAAAAAAAAACCCTGAGTGTCTGCCAAGAATTTGAAGAAGAAGGCATTAATTTTCTGAACTCTTTGACAGCAACTCTTTTTTTTACGTACCCCTGAAAGTCCATGTACACTCTGGTTTAGAGACTGGGAAGGGGTGAATTAGGGCTAAAAGGCAAAATGTCGACTTTCATCAGACTGTGGTCTACATGAAAAAAAACTCCACAGGTCTCAGGACATGACTGAGACTTGTCTTCTTGTGCATTAGACACTGGCTGTTCTAAACAAATCTTCAGGCTTCACAGAAGGGTTCAGCTCAGCAGAAGGAAAATTAATGCACAAAAAAAATTTATCCAGTTACTTGAAAGCAGCTTCTAAGTATTTTCTCAGTTTCCATCAGCCCACATTTATAGTCATCAAACGCCACTTGTTGTAAATATTCATTTTTGCATGTGTTGACATTATCCAAGGGTCACCTGGAAATCCTAAAAACTTGCTGGGAAGTAGAGTATCTTACTGGTTTTCATCACTTTGGAAGAATTTTTCTCACTAGGAACACCACTCTATAGCTTCCTACTTTTAAGTATATCCTTCATTCCTCTCAAGGATCTAGCTCTGCATGTAGTTTTGGCTAGTGTTGGAGAAAGGTTGCTAGAGTTTGGCATGAGCCTCACAGTTTCAATGATCCTACGAAAGAGATAAGGATATATTTGAAAATCTTGGTTCATCTAAGATCTGACTGTGTCCTTTTGAGCTGAAGATGGATACTACAACACTTCTCTCAATAGAGGCCATCAAAGAGATTTCAGACTGTGACATGCAGCCTCACTTTTCTGTTGGTCTACTGGGTTTGTGATATTGGTTGGTTGATTTGATGGTTGGGGCTTTTTGGGATGATTGATTTAGGGGTTTTTTACGTTAGAGTCTAGGAAAATTAGCATTCATGGGATCTGATTTTTACAAAGTAGAGAAAAAAAAAACCCAAAATGTATTAGGACCTCATGTTCCTCTTTTGAAAAGCTAAAAACGCTGAGAAAAATTGCTCTTTTGAAGATCTTGCAATGTACTGTCTTTATAAAAAAAAATCTTATATAATACATGCAAGCATATATTTCCTTTGATTCTTTTTAGACTTAAGAAGAGAACATCTTATATAACATATATATCTGCATAAGTAGATTATCCTTTTTTTTTTTTTTTTTTAATAGGCTGGAGGAGAGCTCCCTTTTCATCATAATTAACTACTGAAAATGGAACACTGGATGATTAAAAACATCTCTTTTTTTTTTTTTAATGAAATTATTTCTCTCTAAAGGGCTAAACAGAATATGCTCTACATATACACATTTTTCTGTGAATCAGGTTTAGCTACATATGTATAGATTCCATAGATTGATCTAGCCAGGAAGACCATTCAGATCAGTGGCACCTGGTAAAGAACAATCTCAGAATTAAATGTCTGTCAAACCTCAATCTACTTTTTATTTTTCTGAATTGCATTAGTGAAGAATGTCCTCCTATTCCATAGTTTAGAATATTTTAAAATTTAAATCTTCTCACTACTTCCACTGGATTATTAGAAGCTGATGACAATTGAGACAGAGTACTTTCTTAATAAAAATTTAAGTGCATGCTGCAATAGCTTGTCTTCCTTTTCAAAACAGGACAAAACATTTGATGGAGACTATATAAACTATTTAATTCTTCAAAATAATACATTCTTGTAAGGATTCATAGACAGGTAAGGACACTGATCTTTAGTCTTATTTTGATTAAGGAAATCTCTTGACTCATAGCAAATTAAATAATTTAGCAAGGTTTTATTATTTTCTGCTGCATTATTAAAGATTTGTTCCAAGTAGAAGACTCGGTCACTTAGATTTTTTTTTTTTTTTTTTTGTTAGATGCGGACTAAAAGGAGAATGAAAAATAGACTGTATCCAGAGTAGCTGGTTGTACAAAAACAAGCATTTTTGTGCCATATTTACATGTTTTTACTATTCCATTTGCAAATTATTACTGATGCAAATGGGTCTTTTTGTTCATCAATTCATTGAAGGGAAATCGATTACTAATTCGAAGAACTGGGAAAATGAGTACGTTGAATTAGTTTCCAAGGAGAATAATTTTAAGACAGACATAAATTTCATATTTTCACTTCAAGTACAGGTAAATATTATGCTACCAAAAGGTAAAAAATGCAACAAACAACGTGCTATTAATATTTACTCTTTTCAAAAGCCTAAATAAACTCCATCAATGAATTAAATATTAACTGTTATTAAGGCAATATTTTGATAGTATTATTGTTTCTTTCAAAATAACATTAAATTACAACACCCCAAATAATTTTAAAGAAAAAACCCTACACAAAAGCTATCTATAATAGGATTTTTGTCTCTAATAATGGGAAAAAGTATCATCCAGTTCAAATGCACAAGATTATTATGAGTTAATGAATGGGAAGAGACAGTGACAGGAAATATAAGACAGGATTTGAACTTACATCTGACTTTTTTAGTAAGACTGTTCTCCCACCTCTCTGAAGAGAAGGCATAGTCATACTGATTGTCCTTTTAAAGTGCCTTTCCATGTTTAGATCAAACACACTGTGCTAAGTTTGGGGGTGTCCCTTTTGGGTTAAACACCAATGACAATGGAAACACAGGACCCCAGTGATGTCATTAATGTTAATTTGTAGAGTTATTTGTAGAATAAGCATAAGACCCATCAGAATCTGACTCATTGTAACACTAAGCAATAAATCCCATAAACATACTGCTTTCCTATGATTGGTGTGAATGTTATTTTAGCAGGAAGATATAAAATGCACCAAAGATTTGAAAGAAAGACCTATTGAAATTCCTCCCAAGACACCAATGAGAGTTTTATCCAGTCTTATCTGTTACAACTTCATGAGAACATTTAAATAAAATGGCTGACTAGAATAACAAATTTATCTGAATACATTGACATTTCATAAATGTGACCTATGTTAAAATCAAGACAATGGTTGGACAACTGAGATGACATTAGAAATTATCTTTTCTAATTGCCTTTCTTCTATAAATAAAGAGACAGAAGATGTGTTTAAAAACTATTCCTAATTAACACAAGTTAAATATCAACTCTTTTAAAGCTTGCTGACATTAAATAAAAATTATGTTTGCTCTTCTTCTGCAGCAAATGAAAAATAAAACCATTTGCTGAGATCCAGTAAAGGAGATGAAGCATAGGAAAAACCTAACAGATGTGTAGGAGATCTTTGAATCAGGAATTACAAAAAATGCACTCAACTCCTGGTAATTCTGAAAAAGAAACATATATTTAGAGTAACAGATGACTAGCCAGCTACACTTCCCTTGGAAAATCATTCCAATGGCTTTCCAGACCACAGCCAATAAACCAGAAAACAGAAGGATGATACTGAACTGGGAAACCCTGGGACCTTAATTAAAATGAGCTATGAATATTATGAAAAGCTGCTCTTTTCACAAAAAAAAAAACAAAAACAAAAAAAAAAAAACAACAAAAAAAAAAAACCACCTGCCAAGTTTTGAGAGTGGATGATTTGAAAGTCTGAGATGCTGATACTACAATTACAAACAGCTAATCACAGCTAATCAGTTACTGCCATCTACAGAGCTGATCTCACAGCTCCACACTCATGAAGAAGTTTTGTGTATTTAGTGTCGTAGGAGTACTCTGCAGGTCAGATCTTCTTCTGTCTAATACCAGAGGGAATCTTACCATTGACTTAAACAAATGCAGAAATGTGCCAAATTTATGACCCATTATTTTGGCCCTGCACCAAAGAGTTAACTTCTCATATTATTATTATTTCTGTGCCAGAGACCATTGGAGAGAGCTAAAAAGTACTTTTCACATTTATATATTATATATTTTTTAATTTGATAGAGGACTAGCTGAAGATTAAAGACCTTTTTTTTCTTTCTTCCCCACAGTTTTTCTCAAGTCTTATCTTTTTAAAATACTCTACAGATCATGTTTACAAACATGTTCTAAAAATATTCACACATGCACAGTGAAATTTGCTGGAAATTTTCAGATAGCCTTAAACAACAATTCTGCTGATCAGGTGCTTGTGTCAGTAGTAGTGACAATAACATCAACATCATTATTATAGCTCACTATGGCACACAAGAATGCACTAAGATCTAAATTTACATTTTTAATGTTTTTAGCAAAATTGTTTGGGGAGGGAAATACAGATGGCATAAAAAATAATTGGATAATAAAACTGAAGGATCAAAGACAGAGAGAGCATAATCATTTTCATCTTCTCAAAGAGGTATATTCCAGGTTTTGTTAATGTGATTTTGAAAATATTAAATGCCTGAAACATATTTCCCCAGATGCCTGCAGTGTATTGAAATACATGGCACAGAAATGTGACAATATTTGGAGAGGATTTGTCGAGTTACAGCTATACCAAACAATGGACTTTTCTTCTCAAAAATGGATGTGCAGAATTCCTTTTCTGTCAGATATGATTTCTGACTACAGAAAGGTTGAAAAATATACCATAAAACAAAGTAGATATTTGGTTAAGATACTGGACTGATGCTGGAAAGACCTTTGTGAATTTAGGTTGCAGAGAAAAATGACCTCTTGTATTTCTGCCTCTGGCCAAGAAAATGCACTTCAGACCAACAGAGGGACAGAAGCAATTGGCAGTTCTTCCAGGGGCTGCTGGACTACACGGAGGCGCCTGACAGCACAGCAGAGCCCCACACATCACTGAACTGAGTGGTGGAGAGGGCAGGGAGGGGGTGGAGAGCTTCATTTCTCCTAATGTCCAGTTGTAACTGTGTTTCACAGAATACCTTGTGATGGAAGTGACCTTAAAGATCACCTTGTTCCTATCCCCCTGCCTCAGACAATAACACTTTCCACTTGACTAGGCTGCTCAGAGCCCCAGCCAGACTGGCCTTGAACGCTTCCATGAGTAGCCACTTCCAGGGATATTTGCATAACCAAACCAAAGAGCAATAAAATTTCTTGCCAAGACTGGGTGATATTTGCACACTAAAGAAAAGCAGCATGAAAGATATGTGTACCAGCACCACCTAGTGATGTCTGCCAAGTCATTGGTTCCTTGATAATCAGAATTCAGAATAAAACTCCTCAGCTGTATGCATACCTGTACCAGCATGCCCATGAATACCTCTCAATGGTCTTTGAGATGTCTTTGGATTTTGTGTCTTAATCTAATTTTTATACACTACAGGCTTACATGTTTTCAATTAAGATCTTTGTTCAGAATACAGGCAAAAATATCTGAACTTACTGAAAGGTATGTGATTGATCAGTACAATTGGTGTAGTACTACTATCTCAACCCTTTAAAGATGTTGGCTGTGAACCTCAGAGGATTTTGCCTAGAAACCAGTTGTTGAAACATTTATTCACAAGTAATTAATTAGTAAAAGCCTGATGATGACATTGAAAGATGTCTCAAGTTTATGAAGACCTTGAACATTCACACTAATCAACAATAAACTTTTGGACTTTGGTTCACCTGATTTTTTTTTTTTTTTTTTTTTTTTTTTTTTTTTTTTTTTTTTTTTTTTTTTGTTACAAGAGCAGTTGTTTTATTATCTGGAGCTACCTTAATTTATTTTTATCCAGCAGTGATATTACATGAAAAGAATACAGGGTATGAAAAAAAAAATTGTGAAATATTTAAAAGCATTTTCTCATAAAAAATAAAGATAGTACATTTTATTTTTCAGGAGGTCCAACAGGCATAATGCCAACAGAAGAAGCAACCTGTGTAGGTCAGAGCTGATACAGCAAAGTAAACATTGTAAGCAAAATTCTTCTGAGTACTTAGTGTTATATATTCAAAATTCCCTCAGCTAACCTCATGAAGAGCGAGGATGTATCCCAATTTCACCCCACCCAGGTTTGTTCTGCTGTGGAACACAGACAGGTTCTCTTCATTAGAAGAAATGAGCAGGAAACCGAGGCAGATATTGGAGTTATCCTAACTTTTTGTGTCCTGTGTAGTGAGCACTATTATTACTGCTGCTGCAATTACAATCATTGTTATTTAGATGGGAAGAAGTGAATTTCACTTTTGTACCTCAGTCAACGTGGCATTTCTCCCCCAGATACCTGCAAAACTTGGGAGGCAGAGTATCACTACATGTCTAATTATTTGCTGTTTATCTAGATGCTTTTGAAGACATGAGAGTGGGATAAGATGGACAAGGAAAGGCTGGATGAGGCTCTAAACAGCTTGATCTAATGGAAGGTGTCTCTGTCCATGGCATGAAGGGATGGGAACTGGATAGTCTTTAAGGTCCCTTCCAACCCAAACCGTGTTAGGATTGTATCTCTGCACCAGGGAGGAGACTCAGCAAAGCATGGCACTAAATGGCACATACAGAACTTTTTTAAAACAAAGAGGACAGCCTTTGGGATGTTTAACTCTTTTACCCATTTTTTCTTTAAGAGTAACTTGAAACCAGATGGTATCATAAAGATAAAAGAAGTTCCATTAAGAACCAGCAGAGATGCTATTAGTATGCTAATGGCCAGATGTTTCCTTAAAGAAGAGATAAAAGATATAAAAGGTGTCAGGAGAATAAATAGATCCTTTATTTTTTAATGTAGAATCCAACATAGAAATGACCAATAGGATAAAGCAATTCAGCAAAGGAAGAAGTTTAAAAAGTCATTTTAGAAGTCTTGGCAACATTGACTGGGGAATGTTAAAAAGTTTCTGTTAAAAGTTTCTTTAATAGCCTTATATAAACCAGTGTCCCTGAGTGAAGAAGAGATGTTAGCTAGATAATGACTTTTCACTATATAGCTATGATCAAAAATTACACCAAATAAAACCTTTTCAAGAAAGATAAAATGCCACAATACTTCACATATGTTCTATCAGTAGAAAACAAATCTGGTCAGAAATATCTCAAACCAGCTACTTAATTTATGAATAATGTTACAAATAGGCCTTTTTAAAGCAAGTTCTTTAAGATACAAATGCATTTACTTTAGTTTAAATATGTTAGAAAGCCCCAATTACATCCATATCTCATGTCGTGAAATTCTGCCTCATCTTTTTCTTTCTTTGTTTTTAATTTTTTTTATTCAGGCCTGAACTTGAGAAAAATCTTTCTACTACACAAGAGAGTCTCCTATCTATGAGGTGGTAACTCTATCAAGCTGAAAATACTCAGAGGATGTGTAGGTTAAAGCCCATGGTATTATTACATTGTATGAAATGTAATAATGTATGAAAAGTGTGGGGTTTTTTCTTCTTTATTGAGCAAGAAAGCCCTTGTTACCCAGTGTGTTTTGCCATGTAGCTGCCTGGCTTTGATTCTTTGATACACAGGGACAGAAGTCCATGGGTTTTATGTTGTCCAGGTTGAAATTCAAAGCTAAAATATTTGATGTGATTTGGAGAGCCTTAAGGAAGGTTTCTTTAAGATAGTCAAGGGAAACAATGTTGGTTGAGTACATAGTCAGACTGCACTGCCATCCTTACTCTGCTTCTGGCCTGCAGAAATACTTTAGTAAGCATCTATGGATCAAGTTAGCTTTCTGGAGGCTAAAGATAATGATACCAATTTCTTCTAGGAGTAATCTGAGATTCACATGCGGAAAGCCCTGTATGAAAAGTGGTCTTACTAGATATATGCAATTTCTCAAATTAAGCTTGTCAATTAGATGTGAACACATCGATTTTTCAGTTCAGCAAATAAACGGCTCTAATGTGAGTGTACTTGTGGTGTGGCATTAACAGTAGGGGGAAAAAAATGAAAGGATGAAAAAGATCCGAGCCCCACTAATTGTGGAGTTTAATGACTTAGTGTACTTCAGATGAGATGATGTTTGTGGGCCTCAGAGGACAAGAAAGGACATAGCCATATGGCTTGGGAAGAGAAAGAGCTTTAGCTGTGGTTTACCTGATTTGTAGTGTGCAGTTTCTCTTTGAAGCAGAAGAGGGAATACCAAATTTTCCAGTCAAATTTTCATATGAGTTGCCCATATCTGAAGCCTGGAAAATAATCTTGCCTCTTCAAAACAGGTCAGGTAGTAGAAGTTTTGTAGAAATGCAGTTAGAAGAACAGAAAGTGAAACTTGATAACAGGACGAAACAGATACAGTTTAGAAAGAGCCATGTGGTGAATGTTGAGGTCATATGATAAATTTATAAATGTGGGTCCATTAGGAAGATGTCAATCCAATATTATTTTCTGCATCCTGGTTAAAGATTTCCAATTAACCAGATAATTGGACCAAAGGAAGTGCATCTGAGAGTGCTGATGGAGCTGACCGATATCATCTCAAAAAGGACAAAAAGGATGATCTTGGAAATTCTAAATCTCACTTCATTCTCTGGGAAAGTTGTGAAGCAAAACCTCCTGAAATCTGCATCCTGGCCTTTGAAGAACAATAAAATCACTGCAGTCATGATGGACTGACCAAAGGTAAGTTGCACCTTCTGCAGAGAAACAACTGCAGCGAGACAAGGTTTTGCAGGTGATGTGAGACCAGTGGAAATCATTTGCCTTAACTGTGACAAGGTTTTCATTAGATTTTCTATACTATTTTTTCATTCAGGAGTCTAAATCCAGTGAACATACTAAATGCGTTGAATATAAACTGTGTAGCCAGATGACTGGACTGGCAGGTTCAGTGAAATCCCCCTGGTAGCCATTTATGAATGACATTTCCCTGTGATCAGTACAGCTTTGATATATTTTCCTGTAAGTAATGACTTGGAGTTTGATATGAGTGTGCCAAAACAAAATTCAAACCAAGAAGGAATGACCAACTTGCTGGGTGGAGAGCAGGGCTGTTTTTTAGAGGGTTCTCCGCGTGCTGGAGAAATAGACTGCCATGAAGTGCACTAATTTTAGCCAAACATACACTATGTGATGCAGAATAAGCCCATGTAAAACAAAGCCTGTGGGCTAACTTACTGGAAAACAGATTTGCAGAAGATGAGATGGAGGTCCTTATGCTGAACAAGTTGAATGTAAACTGGCAATGTGTCTTTGCAGCAATGAGGGCTTACCCATATACTGCTTTAATATCATAGCTAGTACCTTGAGGGAAATGGTTATTTCCTCTCATTGGCCCTTGTATGGACACATGAGAAGTGTTATGTCTTGGTTTGGACAAGCAATGCGAGAAAGTCACTGACATGCTGGAGGGAATACAGAGAAGCATCAACAAAGATGGCTGGGGACAAGAGCATATGATGTGTGAAGGGAGATTAAGGAATTTAGATTCATTATGACCAGAGAGGAGAAGGCTGAAGGGGTTTTCTAGGCTGAGCATTCCTCCTCAGTTGGATGCAGGTGTTTAGCTTCTGTGCTCTATTGATGCAGTCATCCAGAACCAGTCAGGATCGTCTGGAGACAATCCTGTGCCATGTGTTTCAGGAAAACCCTGCTGGATCAGGGAGGTTTGGCCAGATGACCCTACTTTTGTCTGTTCTATCCTTAACCTTTCTGTGATTCTGTGATTTGTAGATAGGCTCAGATATATTCTTGGGTTTTTCTTTCAACTGAACTCAAGCTCTAAACATTTTGCTCTCTACAAAAACTGAGTAAGAGTTTCCTTAGGTCCTTTCTGAATAGACCCTTAACTCCACTGATTCTTTAACACCTACAAGTGTTTAACTGCAACTTCTGTTTTCTTTTCCACTTGCAGCCACATAAATTCTGTCATTTGCACAATATTCTTGACTTTCTATTGTTTGCCCACAGGCAAACAATTGTTATCCACTTAATACATTATTTTTCAAAAAGTGTGTTTCGCTTTTCTCTTCTGTTGCCCTACAAATCTCTAACCACTGGAATTAGAAGAAAAACTCTGATTCCATCACTACAGGAATTATAAGTATGCAAGCATTTACCCAAAGTTTGGATGTTTGTTTGTTTGGGTTTTTTTTTTTTTTTAATTTTAACAGAAAGAAGATTAGAACCAAAGCATTGGGAATTGGAGCTGCAGTTATATAGCTAAATTTGTCAGATTTTCCCATTCCTGGGAGTCTTAAGTCTGCAAGCCTAAAATGAAAATCATTCTTAAATCATGTTGCAAGGTTCGGTGTTGCAGAGGTCAAGTGAAGGTCTGCCATATTTTCTGAACCCCAAGAAGATTAACAGCTGCAAGGCTAAAATGAAAATATATTCTCAATTCATCCTGAAAATTCAGCATCATTGGGGACTAGTTGAAGAGTGCTTCAGTGTGGATTTCCTTCCCTCCTAGAATTTGAGAATGATAATTTTATGCTGAAGGAAATCAAATCTACTCCTCATAATAAAACTCAAGAAATCCCAGGCAGGGGAAGCTTTATAACATCTAGCTTGTTGCAGGTTATTTGTCAATAAAGTATGAAAATGAGGACAGAATTAAGAAAACATATTTCCTCTTTCACTTTCCTCAGTATGAATTGCAAATGGCAAAATTGATGACTAGTGCAAGAGAGAACAAATTTGGCCCAAGGAGGATTAATTAGAAACTCATGCCAAAACACTCCTTTTCAGTCTGCTTGCAGAAACAAATCTCTCCTCTATAGTGCAAAATTCAATTGCACATTCCGCACTAGGAACGCCACCCAAAACCCATTCTGCAGAGAAAATGGTCCAGCAAAAATACCTTTTAGTTTAGACCTTTTCTTTACGTGTGGAATTACTGTCAGCTTCAATTTCTCTTGTGGAAATGAGCAGTAAAATATTACTAAATGGAAATACATTGTAATCAGTAAATAGTTTTTCTTCATCTTACTTTATTATTAAAATACAACTTTTTAATGTTTGCTGCCTTTATAAAAACATCTCTTACCACAAAGACACATTATAAGTTAGTACAGAGGTAAGTACGTAGATAAGTGTTCAGTAAGTGCCTTTCTTATTAAGTAATTACTTCTATACCATTTTAAAAATGTTATTCAGATTGGTTTAAATAGAGAGGAGGAATAAAATATTCAGGTTGAAAATTTCTGTCAGTACCTGAAGCAATAATTTCTGGAGACTGCTAGAACAGAACTTCAGCACAAACTGCTGATTTTTTTTCTGATTATTTTAATGAGAATTTAGCATTTTTAGTCCTGTACTATGGCACTTGTGATACTTGCATGACTTGTGGTACTTGCATGGAGAAAAGAGCACCCAGCTAGTTACTTTGAATTGAAACACCCATTCAACAAGGAAGCATGTTGGCTAAAGCATTTGGCCAAATTAGCAAGTACTGCAGTGTCTCTACAGAGTGAGGGAAGGTAGATGCTGACCTACAAAGCATTTCAAATCAACAGAGGTCTTTCTACTAACTTAATTCACTTTAGATATGTCTAGTGGTCCATTAAGCCTGTATCAGTGTAACAATGAGTTATTCCCACATCCAAATCTTCCTTGGTTTTAACAGGACTTAGGCATATGTTTAAACTTAAGCAAAACCTTAAGTGATTTCGATATAAAGAAGTTGAATTGTGGACCTTTAATGAAGAGAGAAGGTTACAGACTAGTATGAACACAACTTCTGCATGGAGAATTAATCCTCCGATGATATGGATAGCTAAAATACTGACATACAAAAGGAATCCCAGTATGAAAGGAACTCTTATTGTGTTCTATCTTCCTGTGTTTATTTGTTGCAGATTAAAAAAAATCTCAGGAAAGGTCTTCTGATCCCCACTGATTCTCAGACTCTTTCTGAGTCCAGGTGCATAGTAATACCCTACTACTTTCTGTTCACCATAACCATATTTTTTAATTCTTTTTGCAGACCAACTACCCTGTACTTAGTGGCAAACTGAACCATTGATTGTGATGGCAATGCCTGTTATCTTTGGTAATGAAAAATTTCCACTGGAACTTCACATGTAAATAAATCATATTTAATACAGTAGCTTCAGTATATTGATAAGTTATTTAAAAATAAAAATTGTCATTTGCCTGTTTTTGGGGTCTTTTAAGGAGTTAATAAATTCTTTTAAGCCTTTCACAATGAAAAGAAAAATTGTTTCAAGTCTTCTCTCTTTCCCATTACTAAATAAAGAAATTACTGCATTATTTACACTTCCCTTGTATTTCTTTGCTTTCTGGGCCATCTGTTGCAGGGAAGGCAGCAAGCACTTTTTCTGAGATGAGCAGGATGACCACCAAGACTCCTCAGCAGATTAATGTTGAAGGTAAGATGACACAGAGCTTACACCGTTCCAGAAGATTTTGATAGCATGAAATGAGTCTGACCTTTTGCGCAATGCAGAGGAAACTTCATCATAAACATTACCTTATTCAACTCAACAGTAAAGAAAAGCTTTAAAGAGCAGCTGTCATCTCCACCTGAAAACCAGTGTTTTATGGAGAGGTTGTACCATTTCATCTGGACATTGTGAGAAATACATTAATTTATAATTTCAGTTTTCTAAATAACAATGAAACTACCTAAAATATGTCTCTATATTTCATTTGGAATTAAACAACAATTATCAAAATTATTTGTCTGTATCTTAAAAGATAGCCCAGCAACAACTTTACACTACGTAAATATTCACAAAGCTTTACATTTTCCCTTTTCTGATTTTGCAATATGGAAATTTAAAGAAGATTTTGTTGGTCGGCCTGGAAAATGAAAATTTTTTTCTAAAATTTAGAGGCAGGGAAGAACAGAGTAAACACAATATTGAACTCAGTACCTAATGGTTACTTACGACTATCTCCACCCTTTTACTTCAAACTACCAAGGCAAATTAACTGTCACACAGTCCTGTGGGGTTAGTGCTTGGAATTAAGGATATAAAAGACAAAAATCTCACCTCAAGTAAATGTATTTAACTTCACTGATTTCAGATTGACTGAGCTAATTTATAATAGGTATAGCTCTGCTCCAGAGATATAGCCAAAGGTAAACAAAGGTAAATACAGCCTGCTCACTGGAAATTGGGCAAATTAAAGTTCTTCTACTTATCTATTTATCCACTCTAAACAAACGATTTTATTCACTTTTTTCACTATATAGTTGTATCACTTTTTCCTGAATATAAATAATCAAATTTATGGTATCAAATTTGCAATACAACTTTATTAGAAAAAAAACAGATAGATAATGCAGAACAAGATTGAACCTAATGACTAATTTTTAGCAAAAGTTCAGTCACAGGTGAATGCATTCTAATGGTCCCATAGCCTTCTATATTTTTTTTTGGTAGTATGTGATATTTTAGCAGAGAGGTAATATGATGGGATAATGCACATAAAGAATGGCTTCACAGTTGAGGGTGAGGCCTGTGGATATAGTGATATGGTCTGACACCACTGCAGCTGTCATTAAGTCATTTCAATGTATGTTGGGCTGGCATATTAGGAAAGGGAAAAAAAATTAAGAATACTGAAAAAAACACTTCTGATTCAGCAAAACAGGACCAGCAACCACAGCAACCCATGGATCCACATAGGACCTCCTCATTTGGTAGTAATTCCATAGCCTAAGGATAAGAATCTAGGCACACTCAGAAGAGTTGGTTGTGACATTGCCACAAATGCCAAAGTAACCCTGAGTCACAGAGAGAACATCCCCAAGGAGTCCCAATTCACCAAGTGTATGCTCCGATCATGTCAAATCCATGGGAGAAGCATTGAGTTCAAAACAAAACATATCAGTCATGGTTATTTTAATTCAAAAGTGCCCAGTGAGGAAAAGTGGTACCACTGACCTTGATTTGCATATTTCATCCTTGTTGAATTGGACCTGTCAATATGGCCAGGTCCAGAAGCAGCAGATTCCCCCTGTTCTGAGTTCAGCAGCCATTTGTCAGTAAATCTGGTAGTCTGCTGCCCAGATCATCACTGCTTCTAGCTCAGGGCTGCAGTTCCAACCAAAGAAATGAGAGACACAGGCTCAATTTCCTCATGAGACAGAGTGAGATTAAAGCTGCATTTCTTCTGGGGAATGCCCTGGGGAACTTGACTAACAAGATTGCAGTGGAAGGGTGAGGTGAAAGGGAGCTTTAGCTGTTTTCAGTGGAAGCTGGGAAGCTGTTGAGCAAGGTATAGAGAAGTCATAAGCAAGAGATCCAATGAGGTGAAGCAGAAAATGAGGGAAACCCTGGAATTTGCGTTGTGCTGATTTAGTTGTGCACTTCGCATTTAATTGTGGTGGGGTTAGACGTCCAATATTAGGAATAGAAATCAAACCTATTAGACAGAGTCAAATCTGTTCAATCTTACTTACTGCAAAATTTTACTATCCTGAAGATTCTAAGAACTTTATAAGAGAGGATTTGTGGTGGTTTTTTCCTTAATTTCCCATCTGTTTATTTTTCATAAGCAGGAACTGGAGAATTGTGAAAACATATTCTATAAAGTGAAGATGTTAAAGGCCACTAACTGACTGATTAGCCTTGTCTCCTTACTTGAATGTTCACCCCCACTCATCTTACAATCACAGAATACATGAATTACTACCAGAAAATTTTATTATTGTAGAAGGTAATGAAACTGTAAACCTGCAAGCTGTTTGCTAAGATTCCTGGACAAAAAAAGACTCACAAAACAGGCCAAAGCTGATTGGCATATGTGGCATATCTGATTATACCATATATGTTTAAAAATCTGAACCTAATCTAAAACTGCAAAATTTAATTTCTTAATGAAACGTCTTAATGAGAAATTGTGTCTCATTCTTATTTAATTTATATGCAATTTTAAAAGTATTTCTTCCTGCTGAACACCAATACAGCTTATTTCAGATAAAAATGCCCTTGACTGGGACATTAGATTTGTACTTATACTAGGTTAGAACTGGTGTGTTCCTTCTACCAAAATCATAATTTAAAAGAAAATAAAGCAGTCTACTTTTCATTCTTCTAAGTTCTATTATATTTCTAAGAGTTTTATTTGCTTCACTCAAAGTACAGCTGATTCAGGAAGAGATGATTCTGCAGGGGTTCAGAGATCAGAGTCCTTGTTTTGGATCTGTCAAGCTTTTTTTCCAGAACACTTGGGCTCTGTAACCATATATTGGAGATCTTTTACACAATGAAGGTGTAACTGTTAACAGAAGAAAAACACAGAAAGGAGAGAAGTTTATTATGAAATTCAGTGATAGAATACAGACATTCATTGTTGGAAAACAGTGTTGCAAGAACACACAACAAAACTTAAGGGCTGAAGAGCCATCTGTTTCTTGCCAAATTATTATTTAGTTCTGTTTTCAAGGTTTGTATAAGCATTAGTGTATCAGTACCTGTATAACCTTTCTCTGTGCTTTTCTGCAGTTGGTATACCAAGACACTTAGTGGGTTGGGCTCCAGCAACAGCAGTCCAGACAGGGAGAAGAGTCTTGGAACAGTCCTGTAGTCTTTCAGCTCAGGCTCTTTCTAGTTGGGGTGATTTTTTGCCCTTCACAAAGATATCCCACAAGTCACATGCCCTCAGGGACCCAATTCTTTTAAGAAACTGAGTAAGGTTTCGATCTAAGATTGAAACTGTCACACACATGAAGGATCTTCTTAATTTCACCTTCAAAACCACTTCAGCTCAGGTTCAGACCCAGTCACAAGGGAAGAAAGAATCTTATATTTTTGTTTTGACTTCATTTGCCCTCCCTGACTCTGTCCTGACAATACAATCACGCTTTCAGCAAGGTCTCAGTTCCATTTCACTGGAGACGTCAAGGACTGAAAACAAAGACCAGACTAACTTTTCCCCTTTGGTTTTCTATTCCATATCTGTGCCATAACAGAACAACCAGGAAGATCTACCACCTTTTTTTTCATGTTTCTATGAAAAAAACCCCAAATAATCTTATTTTCCTGTTACAGAAATTAACTTCAGAATAGGGTAAGACAAACTTTTGGAAATTACTTTCCTAACTGCACTTCTGATTTCACAGCCTATGCAAACATATAGTATTCTGAAAATAATATAAATATATAACATGGAACAGGTAGGCCATGATTTGAGGGTGCTAATCAGCTATATATCCTTCATAGAGCACAGCATAATAGTCAATTGTAAAAGTGAGTTGGGAAGAGAGAAAAGGAAGAATCTTCCAGCTTCAGTAGTCTTCGAACAAAGATGAAAATAACTAAAAAACTTTCAAATCTGTAAAAACAGTCATCTACTATTCTAGTCATTAACTAGATAAAAGATTATCACTGAAACTTATGTCCAGCTCTCTTTCCTCTAGTCATCTGTTATGTTCTCTCAACATAGTAAGTAGACTGTAAATACATTAAACTGAATTACGTTGAACTTAATAAAATAAATCTGAGCTTATTTGACAGGCTTTATCAGCACTGCAGGTGACATTTACAGACCTGTTCACGTCCCATGTTCAGCCATGTAACAGAATGATTCCATATAAGTATTGACTCATTTTTGAAAGGAGATATGAAACATTTCCATCGATATATTTTAAAAATCCCCACAGGTAGTCTGGAAACATATTTAACAAGGCAAAACCTGATGGCTGACTTTCTTAGAGTCTCAGTGTTTCATGATGCAGTTATCTTACTTTGAGGAATGAAGTAGGAAAAGACCAGTTGACTGGGGATTATTTAATGGTTATGGTGAGGAATGAAATGGTTATGGCAATGCATGAAATGGTTATGGCAACATCTAAGTGGTCAGTGGATAGAGCTTTCTTACTTGATCCATTTTCGGTTATCCCTTCCACACTGCAGGACTGCTTAGGTTGTAGCTACAAAATACACACACGGATCATGAACAGCTGCAAGAAAGCAGCAAACATCAGGTGCCTGGAGCCTCAGTTTCCAGTATATGAGTAATTCCCAAAAAAAAAGCCTCTAGAAACATCCTGAGTGTCAACCTTTAATGAAAAAATCCTTAAAATTGATAAAAAAAATCAGAGGGTTCTAATAAGCAGAGAATGAGCATGTCAAGAATCCTTAAAATATACAGGAAGGTACCTTCTCAGACACATATTTCTGCAGAGTGAAGCCTCCCTGTAGGTCATGACTACTTCTTTAGGCTTTAAATCTTGTTTCCATGTGTAGCCATACCACAAAAAGTTATTAATGCTCAGCCATGTGTTCAGGAACACTTAAGCTATTCTGAAAGTGTAGCAATTACATATCCAGCTAACATGAAAATGTATTTGACAGCCATGATTCAGCCATGTTCATGACAGCTGTTCAACCCCTTTCTGCTATTTAAGCCCTACTGGATTTTCAGCTGGATTCTCCAGTGGTTCAGCATTGAGGAAGTAAATGAAAAGAAAAGGGGGAAAAAAATAAAAAAATTCAAGCTTGGTAATAAAGGTCAAAATCATAATTAATTTTTTTTATCATCATAAAATAACTTTGAAAAGATCTTGGATTTTTTATTTTTACCCTAGTAAAATTAGGGTGTAAAAAGCACTAGCATTATTTGGATTCTTTGCTGTTACAGCAACTTTGGTCTAAACCTTTGGTAAAGAGGTTGAAGAAGCAATAGTAATCATGGTACACTTGGAAGCTGCTGTGGTGTTTATTTCTTCCTTGATGAACAGCTGCTAGAGCACTTCACACAATTTAAATTGTTTAGTTAGTCTCTAAAATGTGGAAAGCAATTTCTGAAGGGAATTAATTGCCTCTCTAAAAGCTTTAATTATTTTTTTTTTTCTTTTCCATTTTGGAAATACTTTTACCAGCTATACATTGAAGAGCCATTCTTACAATGTCAAAATTATACATTGACAATGATAGGTCATTCAAATTTTGCTTATACGACAGGATGAACTTCACTGCAAAAGTTCAAATTCTTGTTTAAAGTATGCCTCTCTCTGCAAACAGAAGAGTAATCAAGGCAGGAGGGGGGGGGAAGAAATCCAACCCTACCATATGGTTGAAGAAATGTACCTTCCTGAAGAGAAAGGACAGGATGATCAGCATGGCTTTTGCTATGAGATGAACCCAGGAATGATTAATTAGCTGTGTGCTCTGTGTTGATGGATATCTCAAAATCTTATTTCTTTAGATATATCCTTAGACTAAAAATGCTAGGGTGTGCTTTTCTGGAACAAATAAAATCACAGCTCTGACCAGCTTTATTTTAGCAGAAACTTCTGTCTCATGCTTGAAAGAGTGTAATGATAAACACTCCTTCCATTTAGCACAGTTCTTGGCAAGTTCACAGCAGTCCTCAAGGTCTTTTTTTTTAATTATCTGAGCTGCAGCTAACATTTCCCAAGGAACCAAGCTGGAAGAAACACCTGACAAGATAACAAAAAAAAAAAAAAACAGATAAATGAAAGTTCATATTTGGTTCCATAGTTATTTTTATTACAGTAATGTAGAAGCTCAGTACCAACTTTAGGTTCTTGTGAAAGGTGTTGTTTAAATGCACGTCCTGTTCCTGAATGCTTTAGAGATACACACCAAAAGAAATCCACAATGGATGCAGGCAGAAGGACATTTTTGAAGAAAATTATTCAGTCACTAGTAGAGTAAATAGTGTCTTTCAAATGCCACTGGTATGACTATAAAGTAGTCAGTGATTTTGTTGATATGCAATCAAATAAACCTCTTTACAGAAAATTCAACATAAGCAAATAATTAGCTTTGTAGTGCCACTCCACCAAGAATTATAGAAACCATAAATACTGTTTTCTATTTATTTTTTAAAGAAGCAATAAATCAAAGGTGAGAAATAGCGTTATGGAAAAAAATGATACATCAATTCAAACTTAAAGAGCAACTTAGATTAACAGGAAGTCTGTGAAGGGGTCTCTGCAAGGACAAGTCTGCTGTCAACCATTAGACTACAGACTGTAGTTGAAAGCAGTCTAGTTGATTGGTTATAATGTTCAACTCAATACAGAACCCTACATCCAAGTGGAATTTCTTTCAATAAATGCCTTACTATCTGAGTTTTCTTGTCAGGAAGGCTGCATTGAAAGGGAAGTAGAGCCATGGTTGCCTCCCCTAACTCTGAGCTCAGCCTGATACTTGTGAACATTTAGCAAGTCAGGCAGCTACTGGTGGATTTTTCTGGAGCAGGTAAATTTTTGGTGTTTTTCACACTTCCTGTACCTAATGAGCTATCACCTTTGCTGCCCCATGATGTTGTCATTAAACCATTTAGACACGTATTTATTTGGAAATACTGCTCTCCCTCCAACTGTTTTTAATTCATCATTTTCTTGGTTTGCTTCCTATTTCTTCCAGTGCTCCTTTTCTTCTTTTGAACAGCTGCATACAGGGGTTTGTAGTCTCATGAATTTGGTGATTCGCTTTGGCCTCTGGCTGGAGCCGCATCCATGCATTCTCTCAGATGTTGTCAGGCTGCAGTCTCTGCAGCTGCATCAGCTAATTTGTTCCCTTCACTAATTTCTGTAGTGCCCTTGGCATGAGCCGGGCATAGCAGTGATTTCTTTAGGTATTTAAGTTATCTATTTATTTTCCATTTATTAATTTCTTGCCTGATGGTGTGAAATATCCTTATTCTTTCCATAACATTCCAACTGGATGATGAATCCTAAGGCCCTTGAGCACAAAATTTTCTTGCAAAAATCAAAAATGGGGTAGGTTCAAAAGCTATACTTTCAAAAGCTGTGAGTGAAGAACTAAAATCTAATGAAAAATTCTTTTAAATTTAACTGAAGAATTCTGGGTTTACAGTATATTTTTGTCCTAGAGTTTTCAGATATTATTATGCAATCGGTTCCCTACAGTTAAATATGTATCCAGGATTTCAACATACTTAGTACACTAACTATAAAAACCTCTTAGTAACCATTTGACAAGAGGAAGAACTTGTATTCATCCATATAGTTACTTTGAAAAAGAGAGAGATGTAGACCTATACTCAGCTTACTTTTTAAAAAATCCAAACATAGCTGCTGGGATGTGTAAGATATCCCTAAATTTCCCCTATCATCTATAGAGGTATCAGAACAATCTTGGAATCTAGAGAGCTGAACAGCAACAAGTCTATGACTCTACTTCTGATCTATAGACACTATAGACAATGTAGAACACTTAGTCCATCGAAATACTTTAGAGGGTCTAGGATGCTCCAACAGCCTGGAAAATATGGTGCTGACTTCTGGAAGACCCATATTCCTTCTGATGTGGCAGCTGGATAGCAGATAAGTCACCGACTATCTGTAGTGTAACTAGACACCTGTGTTTAGGCAACTGAATCTGACGATGGATTTCCCCTTTTGGGAGCCAGATTGCTCTCAAATCTCTGCTGATTGCATGAACAGCTACGAGTCTGATTACTGAGTTGAATGGCACATCTGAGGTGTTTGCTGCAGAGGAATCAGAAGCCCTCAAAGTCAAAGAGCAGGCTCATGGAAAACCTCCCTTGATTTTCTTCTCCTTATGTTTCTTTCCACCTTCAGCAGGACAAGGGTGTCCATTTAACAAATTCAAATTTCCAGAGTTACAAGCAAAGCTACAAAATCAGTTCAGGGGAATTATTTCATCACAATTACATGCTGTGCAGCCATTTGTGAAAGTGTAAAGTCAGCTTAAAGGAGGGAAATTGATATGTCACCATCTATTGATAGAGGTTCTAATAGAAAGCAAAGGACAAAAGTCAGATTTATGTAAATGCTCCTGTTATCCTTCCAGCTAAAAAGTGAAATGGCACAGCTCTATTTCTTTATACTGGACAAAATACTTGCAGCCCATATGCAATAGAGAAAAATCCAACTTAGGAATGATAAAAAAAATGACAATTTCGGAAAACATATGTGGATTATTCAATTCATGTAGTTTAGAAATTGATAGAACAATGCATAAAACTGACAATTTCTAGGTATCTCAATCAATCAAAACAATTAGATTCCAGATTATTCTTTTTGTTAATTTTCTCACTGATGCAATGGTTTATTTGCCTGTGCCTTCCAACTGATTTTCAGTTTTTCTCTCTGGGTTCCTTTGACTTCTTTTGTCACCTTGAAGAGCATATTCCTTTGTAAGTTGTCCAGTGAAGCTAAGAGGAATAAATGGCAATGTTAATGGTATACACAACATAACTTTGTCTATAGTAAATGTGTACAGCACTAGTGTGCAATTCCTTTTAGTGCAGGACCCTGAAAACATTTTTCTCCAGAGAGGTGAAACTCACCCCGGAACAGCAGAAAAATGTGTGAAAGTCACTTCAGTTTCTATTTCATGATGCTCACTTTCTCTGTTAGTCTGACATACCAAGCAAATATTCTTTTTTATCTGAAGGATGAGAGGCATGAACAACAGCTATTAAAATTTCAGCACATTTGTCTGTTAATTTAATGTAAAGCTGCCTTGAGGAAAATGGGTAATCTTGTTCACTTCCACCCAATCTTACGGCAAGAAAAACTATAATGTTATTCTAAGCAGATGTTTGCCTAAATCATTCTTTAAATGATGCAGATTTTGCTACTTTTATTGACATTCCTTAGCTGGTCTACCAGAAATGTTTTCCTAATGCCCAATTGAAAAGGCTCTTGCTGAATATTAAGCCTGTTTTTGTCTTGGATGACAGAATAGGGAATACAGTTACTAAACATGAAAATGTCAATACAAAGCTTGAAGGAACTGTAAATGTTTTGGAACCCAGAGAAGAGTTTACTAATTTCTAATTTCATTTTCTCTAAAAATTGTTCTCATGACTGCCTGCAGTGTCTCTTTTCCTGAATTAAATTCCATATCTTTCCATATTTCCTCATTTTTCTAGATGTCTGATCATTTTCTGTACTCTTGTGAGATGGCACACTTTTTTTTTTGAGGACGAAGTGCATCAAGCTCCAAGTTCAAGGGCTTAGTATTATCAAGTGAAGCAGAAAAAATAATTATGTTTATGTAAACATAGATACACTCTTACTTAACGCAATGCTTGACAATTGTTTCAATTTGAAGTATACTGTAGAAGATATTTTTCTCTAAAACTGCTGTCTAAAGAGTGGTCCTCTTCTTTATTCTGTTCCATTAAAAATTTCTACCTAAAATTTTGCAATTCTTTTTCTAAATTCTTATAAAACAAATAAATTTATGCTCTTTTATGTTATCCACATTGTGGATAACAAAAAAGCTGAAGAGAAAGAGGTCCCTCAGAAACCAGAAGACATTCTAGCCGAGTACTTATTTTCAACCACTTTTACCCATTTACCTTAGTAGTGAAATCTCTGACCTGTTGGTCTACCTCACTGCTCTGAATAGTTCAGATTCATTTGATGTACAAGTCTTGATTTGCCATTGCTTCTTGCTCTGAGACAGTCATTATCTGCTTGCAGTCCATCAGCAGCTGACACAGAGGATGACAAAACTCTTCAATAAAATCCAAAAAGTAATTCTGTCATGCTCAGGCAATAAATATTCTTAACAGCTATTAGATTTATTTGGATCAAGGAATAAAATATAAAGTCGGTTTCAATGTTTTTAACTACTGTAATTAACACTTGCCTTTCACATAAATCTGATATAGATATACTGGTCATAGGCTGGAATTTATACAGGCAGAAGTAATACAACTCATAATCATGAAAAGTGAGATTTATAAAAGTTTAGAGCAAATGCTACTGAATATGTGGCATTCATTTCTTCAGGAGCATTTCAAATGTCCTTTCAAAAGCCAACCAAAGGTTGTCTTGATATGTCCATTTAATTAGAAGCTGAAAAATGTGACCCTTATGCTGTTGTCAGGACCATATTGCATGCAGGGATTGAAATACATTTGATTGGTTCCTCTATGTGTAGCTGCACTTCAAGCAACAATTCTGGAGCACAGATAATTGGTGCCCTGCAGCTTTCCCCACTGAAAATCAATTGAATTTCCATTATGTTTCAATTGTCTTGCAGTGGGAAACCTACAGGGCTTTGTTGGCTGGTGGGCTTTTTTTTATTATTACCTTCTGCACTAGAGAATAAAAGTTTTTAATGCTTTTTCCTAGGTAAACTACTAGCAACACAAGAAAGTAATCAATTCAAACAATCTGCTCTGCATGAAACTCCCTTCCCAAAAGGACAAGTAATCTTCTGTATTGTACTGATTTTCTCACACTTCCAAACCTTGCCTCTGTTACCATGGTCTGCAGATATTTTTGCATTGTATTCTTCATGTAGTACTTCATGTGGAAATGAAAATGAAATCTGCAAGCTGGAAATTGAGATGCAGAAATGCAAACTGAGCTCTGGGTGAGAGCCCAAGACAAGAGACCGTGAACTGCCAACCTTTGGGATAATAAAAGGCGTGAAGATGGGTGCCAGCCAGGGGAAGGGACACTGAGAGATACAGCAGGAGCAGGGAACTGCTGACCTTTTGGGTAACAAAGGAGATGATGATGAGTAACTCCAGCGAGGTGGTTGAGCAATGGAAGGGGAGGGCAGGACCAGAGGACTGAGGAGGAAGAGTGAAACCAGGTAGACTGTGATGGGGACCCTTTTTGGGGGTCCCTCCTCAGACGCACCAGCTGGAGCAGTTTCTGTGTTATTGTGCCATGAATAAATGGCTTTATGGAATGAGGCACTGGAGACTGCCATGGGAAATCTGGGGTTGAGCCAGCCAGGACACCAGTGTGAGTGTGAGGGGGGTGTGGGGGAAGCCAAGTGGGGACCCCCCGGGTCACTGGAGCCACCACCATGGAGGGGCTTCGGTCCCGGCAGTGACAGTCCCTGGCACTGGCAGTGCCCCTGCTGCAGCCTGTGAATGCTCAGACAGGGAAATTTCCTTAGCAGAATAACAGAACCAGCTTCTCAGTTACTCCTTTGTGTAACCAAAATACATGCCATATAAAAATGAATGCAGGACAGACTGAAGCAAGGGCTTGTTATCACCACTATGTGTTTTATTTACAGCAACTTCTTTCACCTTAAGTTGCACAAGACATGACATCCATATTGAATCCTCACTCTTCTTCAACTCAAAATGGCTAGCACTGAAAATAATTCTTATGGTCATCCAAAGAAAGTTGGATTAATGTACTTCTGTGTAGTCAAACACAGCATTACCAAGGAAAAGTATCCATCCATGGTCTTTCTAAATTTAGGGACAGTCTTCAGAAACAAAGCACAGTGGTATTTAACTGTGTGGTCAGAACAAACACAGGAGGTATCTGGGAAATAAAGGAGTGAAGGAAAAATTAGTGCTTTATTAAATCAGATCAATTGAAAGAGAATGATCTTAAAATGGAGGACTGTGTTATTAACAGCATGCCTTATTCTGATATTTTTATGTGACTTCAGAAAAGTCAGAGGAAAGGCAAGCATTATTTTAAGCATCCATCAGGTAACAAAATAAAGTATTTCTGGAGAGAGAAAAAAGATGAATGATACAGAAATCAAAGTCCCAACAAGTGGTCTACCACCACTTAAAACTGGTCTACCACCAGTATAAAGAGACATCATATGTGGCTCTGAAAACTTGTCTCAACATTTTCAAGTTATATTTTGAATGCATTCTTTCTCTGTAATGCTGAAGAGTTAGATCAAACACTTGCTTCCATAAACTTCTTATGTGTGCCAAATTCCTAATTTAATTCACAAAGTATAACCAATGACATACTAATGGATGCTACATTAATATAGCTATAGAAACAACATTACATTAATTAAAACTTTGTAAATGCTGTAATTAAGATATTCAGTGACATCTGCCTTTCCTGTCCCTTGGCTTCACCCAGAAGTCTCTCAGCACTACTTATTTTGGAATCAGCAGCTGCATGGATGCAGGAAAAGCCATCTGTTGGTATTTTTTAAAATGTTAACTGAGAAAGGTTCCAAACAATTGCTCCTAATACTTAAAAAAAATTAATAATTTTTTTAAAAAATTGTGTCTGGCTTTGGCAGGAATTATGTCATTAACACTTAAAAATTAATATATCTTTGTCTTCCTATCTGACTGGTGCACTCTACCAACATAGAATCAGAACAATACCTTACCTGCATATGTAAAGCACTTCAAAGATTTACCTCTGGTCATAGTATTAACCAAAAGAAATTCAATCATCTACAAAAGGTCTACGAAGTCATTCTGTAGATACTTGTTCTTCTTCACTATCAAATCAAAAAGGGGATCTTTTTCCCCTCACATTTGGAATTTCCATGGGTGTATTGGAGATAATTTTGATACCAGTCTGTGTGACCCTTCTTTCTCTTCTGTAACCTTAATATCTTCTAAAGCAGGCTGCTTTTCACATAGAGGAAATTCAGAAAGCTATCTATTTGCTTTCATATTCTAATTTCTTACTTATCTCAATGGACTTTGGATCTTGCTTGTCGGCACAGCCAAGTTACTCCCTCTTCCCCCCAATCTAGCATTCCTATTCCATTAATTTAATCTCACAATATGAAGCCATTTCCCTGTGAATAACATTTCTCCCTCTTTGATGTTTACATCCTCCAAACAATCTGTTGCTGTTACCAGACCTGAAGGAATAATGAATTCAGTGAATTACACATTTTTTCCCTCTGTCAGCAAGCAGATGGTATAATTCTCAAACTCATTCATCATTTGAAATTATATTGGAAGAGCTTTCAGTTTTGCTGCGTGGGTACTACATGAATGACAGACATGCTGCACATCCACATTACCAGCTAAGTTAACTCCATGGTTTACTCCTGTATCCCAGCTCCCCAGTCACCAACATTACAAAAACATTCATTTTCTCCTGAAATCTTTGGTAGCACGACTTACTCTACCCTGAGAAGAAACTTAGCGTAACACCAGGATAGTTTATTTCAAGGACAATTTGCAGCAGTCAGTAAGAATAAATTATCATCAAGTCTGTTTTCCTACACCCTACTACTCTGCTACAAAAGCAGGCTTTGGCTGCAAACATTTTGAAGGACTTTGACGTCCCATCTGAGCCCTTCAGTACTATGTAAAAAAGCACAATGTTCTGGTTGTCTGCAACTCAGTTGTCTTATTTTCAGACATTGCAATTAAAAAAAATGCCCAAAACTCTACAGTCTAGAGTCATAGGGAACTCAAAAAGAAGTCTTCTGAGAAGGTTCAAAGTTGAGTTGTACAAGGCATATATGGCAATACTGCTGCTAAACAGCTTTGAGCAGAATGGACACAATAGCTCTACAACATGTAAAAACATTTAATATTGTAGATATAACCAGAAAGCCTGGAACATAAGAATTTTGCACTCTTCCAAGGAAATGTTCTGTTTAATTAAATGGTGTAGTAACTCAGGTGAAACAAGAGTAAGCTTACCTGCTTTTCCACTGACAGAAGCAGACTGGGGAAGAACTGGGAGAATATATAGAGATGTATGTGATATTTTAGAGTTTTACTGTTCCAGAAGCAGAAGAGTGCCAGCCTCTTCTTTCTTAGGTGTCTTGTCAGTCATGGCAACAACTTAGGAGTATGACAAAAGATGCAATGGAGATTTTTAAGAATTTCATTAATAAAACATAAATAAAGCATAAATAAATCAGTATGAAACGTAACAGTTACTTTGCATGTCTAAGCATATCACAAATTGCTTGTAAATCTGACGTTATAGTGCTTATAGCAACCTCTAATTTCTAGCAGTCTGGGGCACTCTAAGACAAGATTTTTTTCAGAACCAAATGGATAGAATGAGAAAGAGACTCATAGTCTCAGATGCCAAATTTTCAGTGCTGACTCCTGAATGTGATAGAATGTAAACCCATGAATTGTGTAGCAGAGGTTTTCCCTAAAAAGCCCGGAGAGATTAGTTCATCATAGAACAGGACATGCATGAATGAGTCATAATCTAAGGAACCACTTAAACTTTTGTTATAAAAGAATATATCTCAAATCCAAAGTCAATTTGAGAGACGGCTTATTTGGGACTAACCATCCCGAATCCTTTCCCTAAACAGGGTATCTAAGCTCTTTCCCTTGGACAAGCAGAGAAAGATTTCATTCATTTACTTGAAACTGCTCTCTATGCTCCATTTCATTATTTAAAACAATTCCTTTCCAAGTGCAAAACCAAATTCTTTTCTTTCACAGAGGAGTTTGATCCTGTTTCTCAAGCAGCTAGCTGCCTAGTTTCATACCATGTAGGAGATCAACATTTCATCAATATTTCTTTAGACAGAGACTTTTTAGTACTAAAGATAAAAAACTTTCAATAAAGAACTACATTGAGATATAAACAATTATATAGGGTTGCAGAATTATGTTAATTCTCTCAAGCTTAGTGAACTAAGCTATTATGAATCATGGAGGCTGACACTGCTTCTCTCATACATGTATTCATGCACCTGTGGTGACACTAATCTAACTTCTACACTTGAGCTGGCTCTACATAATTAAGGGTAATTTTTAAATATACAGTTTTCAGATGTTGTAATTAAGGGTGAATAGAGGACCTATGGAGATGTAGTTCTGCTCATAAGCAAATTGATTGATTCTGCATTCCATTAAACTAGAATCTATCAATAACATTGGGATTCAACTACATAGCAATACAAAAATATTTTCATTATTTCAGTGACTTCTTTCAAAGTTAAAGATTTCAAAATTATTTTTAAAGTCCCTGGAAGATATCCTGTAATCTATGGTAGGTACTTTATATTAGCAGAGTAACAAATATTCACAAATGTGGCTTCATCAAATTATTTGACTTTGGATTAAAAATACGAAATCAATAAATTTTAAAAAAAGGAAAATCTCCAGTAAAATTTATGTCAAATAGTCAGCATTGCTTCCATCTAGACAAGCTATCAAATGAACATAACAAACACACGACAATCTTTATGACCTTCCATTTACATGTGATTTATTCGTGTTTAAAAATGGAATTTCGCTATATAACTCAATTATTCCCTGAAAGGCACTGATAAGTCAAGAATTTATGGTAGTAGTAAGAGGAAAACTTATATTCATTTTTGAAATTTTTTTCCATTAGTTTTAAAGTAGGTTTTAAACTTTCATTTTGGAAAATTTCTGCCCTCTTAGACCTTAAATATCTGAAAAGGAGAACAATGTAATTAATAAAAAAATGGGGGTTTTCTTGTAAATAGTAGAAAGAGGAGAGAAGATTAAAGGTAAAATTTGTTACCCTATGAATTAAGGACTTCAGAAAAGCTTCAGCATAAATGTGAACCCACTAGTATTTCTACTAGTAGAATCAGAGTATTAGATGTCCACCTGTTTGAATATTTTATTGCGGTAGTCTGGAACTTGAGTTTGAAAACATTTGTAGCAGTAGAAAAAGTGTAGAAAATGTCTTTCTACTCTCCTACTAAGACCTTCAAAGGAGGTCTTGTGCACATGAGTAGGGAATATTTGCACGAGGAGATTTTTCAGGGTTTATATTTTCAAACATATTAATGACACTTTCAGAGGATTAAAAATCCCCACCCCATTTCATTGCAGAAACTGATATATATATGGAACTAAACCTGAAGATAATTCTGTCTTCAAATTCTCCCTGTCTTTCCTCCTCAAAGGAAACTTGAGGACGTCAAATCTGATGAAAGAGATTAAATGGGTTTAGTAGTACTTTGCACAGCAACTGTTAGGGATTCCAGACTGTACTGTTGATATTAAACACATTCTAATGAAACAAGAAGGTGACAGAATCCTGTCCTTGAGGGATTAATAGATAATTTAAGAATAATTATCCTTCCAATTCACAAGGTTGAAGGAAAAAAAACACCTTTTAATCAAATAAGGAGAGCTTGATTGGATATTTGACAGTGTTCTTTATTGGTTTAGGCTAGATAGCACCATGAAGAATCTGTAATAATATAAGATTGCAAAGTAAAACACCCCCAAGATCTACATAACCCAGAATTCTTATTTTGATTCTAGTCAGAAGTAGATACTAAGAAAAAGATTCAAGAAATCACCAAGAGATAGATGAGGGGGGGGCAGGAAAGCAGCCTCTTCACTCATCTGCACCCTGGTTTCCAGCAAATAACCCTGCTCCTGCAGCACAGCAAGTTCCATACTTTGAGATTCCATCTGACATTGGGGCAACCACAGCAAGTTCGAAGATGACAGCTGAGTAGTATAGTTGATAATAGCAGAGGGAAGGAATGCCATCCAGAAGGTTCTTGACAGTATTGGTGCTGTGGGTGTACTCAATCTCTCTATCTATGCTATTCATGTAGCTACAGTATTTGTCTCTGTACACACCCTAAAGGAACTTCACTCCTTACTGGTATCCACTTGGGAATTGAGCCATTGACTGTAACTATTAGGATGTAGCTTCTACCAAGTTCCTCAACCTTCTAACAGTCTATCTGCCAAACACCTGTTTCCAATTTAGTGGACAAAATGTTGTGGAGACCATTCCAAAAGCCTGACATTAATCCAGGTGGATGACTTCTGTATCTCTTCCCTTATCCACTGACACAATTACGACACATAAGAAGGGCACTAAATTAGTCAGGAATAATCTGCCCTTGGTGAAGCCATGCTGGCTGTCTCCAGTCACCTCTTTGTCCTCCATATGGCTTGATGTATTTTCCAGGAGAATCTGTTCCATGATCTTACTGGGCACAGAGGTGAAGCTGACTGGTCAGTAACTTTCAGGATCCTTCTTTTTATCCTTTTAGAAAATGGACATCATGTTTCCCTTTTTCCCCTCTATGGGGACTTTGCCTGGCTGCCATGACTTTTGAAACATGATGGAGAGGTACTTGGCAGCAACATTCATCATTTCTGACAGGAACGTATGATGCGTCTCAATATGTCCCATGGACTTGTTTATTGCTCAGGTGTCTCAGGTGATCTTAAACCTAATCTTCATTGGCCTGTAGTAAGCACCAGCCTTGAGTTTTCTTTTGCTGGCTGGGCAGCTAATTTTTACTTATACCTCCTAATATGTTCATCCCTTGTTTCCAAAGATACCTCTGTGTAGTCAATTTTTTTTTTTTTTTTTTTTTACATAAAGCACAACCTTTCTTGCCCCACCTCTGCCTTTCTTGCTTGTCCCTTCTAAATAGTTTATATCCACCAATATCACTACTCCAGTAGCCTGATTCGTCCCACCACATACCAGTATAGGGATTAGATCACAGATTTCTAAGATTTCTAGCTGGACAGTTTGTTTCAACTTCTGTTTGGTCTCCATGCTGTGTGCATTGGCCTAAGGCATTTCAGCCAGACAATTAACCTTTTTAGAGGAACACGCCCTAATTATTTTGAGGTTTTTCACAGGTACTTACCTGTCACTTTCTAAAATATCAACAGCCCCTAGTTTTTCTCTGTTGCTCACAATTCTGTCCCCTTCTCCTTGTAGTTCTGGTTTAAATTTCTCTTTAAATGTGGGAACAGTTTTTTGTGAAAGACCCTCTCACTCCCCTTTATGGGTCAATCCCATCAGATCTCAACAGACCTGGCTTCTCAAAGGTAGATCCTTGATTGCTGTAGAAGTCAAAACCTGCAGTATGTGACTAGTGATACAGCCAGGCATTCACCTGTTCACTACCTTCTTCACAAATCCTCTCTGACTGTGAGAATAGAGGAGAGCTGCCTGTGCTCCAGGTTGCCTTAAGACTGCTCTGACTTATCATATAATCTCTCTTGATTGTTCTAAGTTGCCTCGTCACGGTATCACTAGACTCTATGTGGAACACTAAGAACAAGTGATGATCTGTAGGCTTCACCAGGCTTGGCAGCCTCTTGGTGTAACCCTGAATGCAAGCTCTTAGTAGGCTGCAAATTTCTCTAGAGAAATTGTCCATATAACAAATGAGTGTTTTGTTGCCTCTCACGAACGAGTCTCCAATTACCACCAATAATTTACATCCTTTTCTGGTGACATTGGTTCTAATGCAGATGGGTGTTTGGATCAAATTGCATGGTTGACTTCCCATGTGCCCTATCTGTTTCTTACATGCTCTTCATTCTTTATTCCCAGATCACTGTAATTGTTATATAGGGTCACTCCAGGGGAAAGGTGAAGGTTCTTCATTCTTGAGCAAAAACAAGGACCCATTTAACTTCATCTCTTGATTTACTTTCATCAGTCATCTCAACTTTGAATTTAAACTTCCTTATTTCTTCAGATGTTCTTTAGTAACATTTCATGAGAATTTTTTTGTGAAATTAATGCTCTGAGAAAATATTTTGTCTTTTTGCATCAGTCTTCACAACGGAAACTGTTGCAGTTGCAGTAGAAAATTTCATCAGCCTTATTTAATCTAGTTCAAATAATTGATAAAGAAATGTTTTGTACAGCTGTGCTAGATTGAATCAGACCCTAACTTGTTATACATTTTTTCACTCTGTAACCATAATTGGTGATATTTATAAAGAAAATCAGCAGACTTATATGAAACTGCTTGATACATTCACTGGTTTTGTATTCCTTGACTTCCTCTCTGTATTTCCATCCATCTGAAATCTAGTCATAAATCAGAAGCACTGAGAAAAAAAGCAGTGTATATTTTGATGATTTCTTAAATTTTCTCAAGAAAAATATTATCTGCTTCTGAAAGCATTTGGGACAAAAGTTTTGAGGAAATTTCAGCTGGATCTGTCTCAGACTAAAGAAAATCAAACTGCTTGAGTTTTCCACAGTAAATAAAACATTCATCTGAATACTCTAAATGATGGCTAATATTACCGTTAACATTTCACTTAATGGTATAGTTAAGAAAATCCAAAGGACTTGAGGTTCAAAACTCTTACTGCTCCAGACATCTCTAAATTATATGAATATATCAATTGCACTGTAAGCTGAATGCTTTTTTTAAATGCAGGGAATTAATAGTAAATAGGGAGCCATGTAACATGCAGGATGCACTAGAGGAACAGAGGAAGGTGCACTTGCTTGCTTTTAATTCAAGGTAGTACTGCCTTGACTCTAAATCACTACCAACATTTTAAGAAGCAGAAAATGTATGTACTTCTCTTCCTCCTTTGATTGAAAGTAAGATTAGATAGTGCTCAAAAGAAAAAGTGTTTGTCCAAAGAATTGGGTCACCAACTGAATGTGGAAGAGAGAACTCCATCTGTCATCTTGCTGTAGAGTTTACAGAGCTCATTGCTCACCTTCAGACACCAGAACCTAGGAATGTTTAAATCTCTTGATCTTCATTTCTTTAGAGCTCAATTACCATCCCTAAAGATGTGTTAAGTCTGATCTTAAATATACATTGGAATAAATGAATAATGATTGTGAGGTCCTTGGACACTATGATAATGAGTTTCATAAAAATATGAAGTCTACAGAAGTACCTCTGCTATTTTTTCTCCTTATAACTCCTGAACTTCATTGATAAATATTAATGCTGTTTTAATACTTAAACATCTTCCACTGCGTGTTCCTTACACTTTCTACCTTTGCACTTAAGCTTCCCTTAAGAAATTATAATAAATTTCTAAAGGCTTCCCCAGCACATCATCTCAGACCAAGCAAACTATCATTATAACCCATTTTACTGATTCTTCCTCTGTTTTAGTAATACCTACAATATATACCATGCAGAATACAGGTAATTAATGTGTGGATCATTCAATTAGAGCTATGCAATTTGCTGAATGTTGTCTTAAAACCGTTGTGTACTTGAACAGGAAGAGGCAGAAAACCAGAATTATTTCTTCTATGCATTCACAATAAAATAATAACACATTCCTTAGAGTTTATTAATAGTAATGATTTCTAGCACTGTTCTGCCACTAGGCACTTCTTAGGATATTGAAGTCTATGAAATGACCTGAAAAAATATTTATTTTCTTATCAATTGATTAGTTTTTTACAACTTTAAAAATTCTTGCCTCTATTTTGTAAACATAATTCAAAATGCTAGACCCTGTTTTTCTCGTTTAATGTGAGTCTACACATAATAAAACCTGTCAAGCTTTGTGGATGACAAATCTTTCATTTGTGCCTTTTTTGCAAAATATTATCATTATTTAAAATATTATTACAAAGATTTGTAAGAAATGTTTATTTCTTCAAAATTAAGTAATAATGATAGCCCAGTTGTTCAAGGATCTAGCCAAGATGTTTGTAGAGCATTCATTTTACAATACAAAAACCCCTACTGTAATTAATATTTGTTCTTGAACATTTCTAAATCTCTTTACTCATTCTAATACCTGTTAACACATCAAGTCTAGTACAAATCAAAATAGGAGCTATATATTATGTGTAGTAGAAATATATGTAATTGCACTTTTATATATCATATGTTACAATATAATCTTTTCTGTGAACTGTGAAAAACTCCAGCACCATTTCCAGCCACCAGCCGGGCAACCTCTTGCATGTCTACAGCTATATGCATATAGATGAACAACTTAGGCTGCACCTTTGTAGCTAAAAATATTTAACTTTTCAATTCAAGCACCAGAACAGTATGCTTTGGAGACTATTTTTTTTATTTCTAAGCTTGTCTCAGTCACTGTGTCAGCCACAGATGGTTTGGTCCAGATTATGCTAAACTCCATTAAGGAGTCTCAATAATTTTTCTTAGATTAGTTCATTAATGTAGACCCAGCAGAAGTTTTAATGTCCCCATAGTTACTCTGAAACTGAAAACTCTAGAAACTGAACAATTCAGGAAGCTGAAAAAGAATTTAAATTATGAATCAGTCTTAATAATTAGCTTAGAAGCAATCTACAAACAAATTTCATCTCTGAATTATTTAACTCCACTGGATTGTTTTAGAAAGGGCACAAAACTCAATTCTAGAAGAGAAGGAACTAGCCAGGAAACAGATCTTTTGTGCATCATCAGTACTGGGTCTATCTGAAACGCAGATACCAAGGGATAGATGGTTTCTTCCCTAACTTACTGGTGGAGATCTCAAGAGCCACTTGTCTTAGGGAAAGCCAAGACTCTTAATACATAATAAGAGATGTGAAAAATCACTGGCTTTGAAGAAGATGTATTTCGTGATCCTAATAGTACAGAAAAAAAAGAAGGTAAAAGTATGGAAACAGGTTTAAAATAAGAAGATATGATCACAGGAAATATGGCCAGGATTTGTTGAATTAATACAAAGCGCAAGAATTGCACTAGTACACAGTCTCAGACAATTAGCAGCAATTAACAGACAATTAATCTGAACACAGAGGAAACCATTCCTGTGCTGATAGCTGGTCATCGCACACTGGTTCTGAACGTGTCAGGAGCCAGCAGTGAATTGCAGCAAAATGATGTTAATCTGCATCTGATTAGTTTCTGCAAGGAATTTGTTACAGGGAGTGTACAACAGATTCACACACTTTGGAGATTTTTGTCTCCCCCACAACTGGTTGTATTACCTGATATCCAGTACAGCTGCTAAATAAAATCTGCTTATCTGAAACAATAATAAGATTTGTTAATATAGTTTTTATTTGAGTCACTAGAGTACCTAACACTCTAATAGAATTAGGAGTTTCAGCAAAATATGCTGAAGTAAAAATATCTCTGATGAAAAATTATTTGGTTTAAATTTTCAGCTAAAATAAAAACAGAGCAGAAAGGGGAGGATTGACATTTTCCAATTTGTGCTAAAAATGTAAAAAAAACCTTTTCACAGAAACGTTGCAGTGCCATCATCTGTGGTAACCTAAATGAAGTTAAAGAATCAGACAAACTTCATGTTACAAGATGGTGAAGGATCTAGAAGGCAAATGAGGAACTGCTGAGGGGAGGAGGCTGAGAACTCATCATTGTGTGCAGTTTCTTCACAAGGACAAGGACCAATCTCTTGTCTCTGGTGACCAGTGATAGGACCCAAGGGAATGGCCTGAAAGTGTGTAAGGACAGGTTTAGGTTGGATATTAGGAAAAAGTTCTTCACGCAGATGATGGTTGGGCACTGGAACAGTTTCCACAGGGAAGTGGTCACAACACAAAGCCTGGCAGAGATCTAGAAGCATTTGGACAATGTTCTCTGGCACATGGAGTGACTTTTGGAGTAGTTCTGTGCAGGGCCAGGACCTGGACATTGATGATTCTTGTGAGTGCCTTCCAACTTCCAATGCCCTGTCTATGATTCTTTGAGCATCTGTTACTACGTGTAGTACAGAGAATGACATATGATGCTGCATACAATGCAGATACATGTCATCTAGAAATTTCCTCTGCTCCGCTGGGAAGAAACACATTATATTCATGTACCCTTAAATATTGCACTGTCATAAGAGGGGCATAGGCTTTGACACAGTCATTCCAATCTGGTTGTCTTGTCCCATATCACACAGATCACCTTTGCTGGAAATGATCTGAAGGAAACCAATACATGCAGATAACTCAGCACTGAACTGAGGCAGGATAAACCATTATTAAAAGGTTTTAAGTGCAGCTGAAAGCAGAGATCATTGGATATCTCGCGTGGAAACAGCTCAGAGGAGATTTCCTAATTAAAGTCTGGTTGCACTTCGAAGGGATCTCCAGGACTGAAAATGCTTTTTTCTTTTATCGTTACTTTTACAAAATGTCATTTGAAGGTGATACAAACAGAGAAATCAATGTTGATAAAGAATATACAAGTGAGTAAGAGCCTGAATAAAATACACATACGCCTAGAGCAGGGCCGAGTATACCCAGAGAATTCTTTGACTAACTGAGCCTTCTCAAAGACAGAATCATACATATCTGTTTACCCAGACATGCCAATGACAGATGCTTGAATAAACACAGAACAGAGGCTGTGATTCCATTAATAGCTCATTTGCACTCTAGAACTAAAGCAGCCTGGCCTGCTACAGTTCTACACATCCGAGAATTTAAAAATAGGAATTTTCTATCTTGAAGAAGGGCTGAGGAAAAAAGTCAGAGAGCACATGGACCAAAAACATAAAATCACCTGAAGTTTGTCACTATCCTCAGAGCAGGTAAAAAGGATTTAGCTTTCAGGGCTTTCAGATTTATCATGAAGGATGGTAATCAATGGTTCATAGCACCTTTGGTATCATAAATTCACATGTAGAATAAAGTGTAAGTTCTAGCAGGGCACTCACCGTACAATCTTCCTCTCCTCACTACATAGACATTCTTCCCATGCATCCCAAAATGCTGAAATTACATCCATTCTTAGGTGTCATTTTGAGAACTGTAATTAGTTTATTTTCTAGTACATCAATAGGGCATAAGGAAAGAGTAATTTCTTTAGGTCTGAATATAGCCAGATAGAGCCATTTTATTTATGTGACTCTTATGGGCAAAACAGGCTCAATTCAGGATATTTTTCTTTTAATTGAATTATTTTTAACAAAATATTTAATTATTGATTTTGGTATTGAGAAAAATAAAATACAAGTATTTAAAGAAATACATAAAACTTTTTTTCTTCCTCAAGCTCAGTTTAAGCCAAATTCTTATCCTTTCAAAGTCTCAACTTTCCTTACTGTTAATATAGGTATTAAATTAGTAATTTAGAAAAAATGTACATGAAGATCACATTCAGTTCAAGCAAGGAATTGTTCACACTTTATCAGATTGAGCTGACCTGACTTCAAACTGATATGTAGTTCTGTAAACCAAAATGGAAAAAAACTTACTGGATGCAGGCTAAAAGTGCAGCACAGAATAGGTAAAAATAACCACAGTATACTAACTATTTAAAACTATTTGAAACTATTTGACCAAATAATTGTGCTCAATCATTTTTATAAGCCTCAATATGAACTTTTTTATAATGTATAGGAATATACTAATAGAGTAGAGGGAAACACAATTGGCAAAGTTAGATTTCTTCAGGATGAATCATCTGGAGCAAAATATTTATTATCCATGTTCACCAATTAATCCATTCAAGGTGGTTTTGAACGGGTATGTGAAAGAACAAAGAGCAAATAAATCACCAAAAACAGTCACTAGTGGACCAAAGTGAAACTCAATAAAACACCTACTCCACGAGTGCCTTTATATATAAAGTTCCACATATTTACAGTGATAGATCCACAAATTATGTTAAAGATGACTAGTTGGAGTCTCCATATACTCTGTAAGAACATTTTAAACACTTGAACTTTAGAAAATGAAGTGTGTTTTCTGTACTTCTAGTGAGAAAAATATTATTTTAAGAATTTTATTTTAACTCTATCTGAAAGCAATAAGCAAGAAAGAAAAGCAATTCAAGGAATGACTTTAGGATCAAATGCAAAAATAAAAAATGCTTTAATGGTCAAAAACAATTTTTCTGAAGTTAGCACAACTAAGAGCAGAGGAGAAAGAGAAGAGATATAAAATTACACACCAAATGGAATCTTACAAGGTTTGAAATAAGTGACATATTCCACAGAACTACCATCTAATGTCACAATCCCTAAGTTTTTATTTTCTGACTGTCATTAGAGGATAAAAGTAATATTTTTATTTGTTTGTTTTTGCAGTCTTCTGCACAGCCTGAGTCCATTCAGGACTAGATGTGGGTTTAATTTTATATCCACTTTCTTCATTCTATACCAACATCCAAAATAATGCAGCAAGCTTTTCATGTTTTTCAGATGACAGAGATATATCTGACTAAGAGTCCATTCTTATCTGGCTGCTTATTCAACAGACAACCCATATCCATGGCTACGTCCTCATACCTGCTTTCTCTGGCAGGGGCACCTATTCTCTCATTATCCACTTTGCATGTTGACTTTTCAGATCTGTGGTTACAACCAGAACCAAGGAGATCTGATGCATTTCCTTAAGCTTAAAAGCTCAGCATTCCAATGTTCCAACGTGGAGTGTCTCAGGGAATTATGCCTACTTTTGTCTCAAGGGTGTACATTATATATCAAAGGTATAGCTGCATTATATTAATGGCCTGCCATGATTCTTATCATTAGCTTTGTCCATTAATTGAGTTTGCTGACAAATTAAATACTCTAGTTGAGAAACATAGCACAAAGCTCTTTTTAAAAGAAATCTGGTTCTTAACTCAGCAGTGTATTGCTTTATTGACTAAAATGTGTTACATTCCAAAGCCTCAATGTTTTCTGCAGGACACGAAATTCTGGCAAGCAGAAAAAGCAAATTACTTTCATGTTCTGAATTTTTTCTCACATGTAGTGATGTGTTTGCTCTTCAGAATGCCTTGCTTTTCCTTTCACCTCAAATAACCCCAGAAAAGTGAAATTAGGTCCAATGAACTAATGAATTGAACCCCACATAATTCTATGTTTTTTAAGCTTTCTCTTTTGAGAGTATCAGGTTTTGTTCTATCTATAAATATATATTGCTATCTTCAGTGGTGTAATAAATTCACATTTTCATTTTTTTATGGTAATAAGAAATGTAAAGACTCAGGAAAGACTTTGGTTGCTTTGAGTGGAACATAACATTGTGTCTCAAAGACAAGAAACAGAAAATCAGAATATTATAAATTATTATCATAAATGTTCTGAGAAGTGAGATGGTTAAATATCTTTTCATAAAGACAGGATTAAATCTGAGTTTTTGAAACCTGTGCAAGAATCCAAATAAGTTCTTATTACTCAAAATTCTTCTTAACTAGTTTTTTGTGTTGTAGTCCTAGATAAAAATATTCAGTGACCTCTTTGCTCTAGTTTCAAACTATCTGAAATGTTAGTTTGATAAATGCTCTACCCAGTTATTTAAAAATCAGTCACTTCATTTATTGTGTTCACCATAAGAATATCTAAGCAATTAATTGTAAAATTGAGTATCATTAGGATGTATAATACATTGCTAAAATAAAATATAAAAGTAGCAAGTAATAAGTGAAATACTTAAACTGATAAATTAACTTTTAGAATCAAAAGAGTAACTGTCTTTGAAATTTTATTTGTGTCAAACTACATTTTATTACTAATAAATTTTCATAGTCTTTGGCTTATCTATGGAACAATAAAATTGTGCAGAGAAACTCTTTCTGAAACTTACTATGGGTAATAAATATCACTTGTCTAAGAACAATTGAATATACTAGGGGAGATACAGAAAAGCAAGACTGAAAGAGCAGCTGATTTTTCAAATACACCAGAGGATCAGAATCCCAAATGGACTGAGTATTGCTAAATGGAAAGACTCTGGAAAAGAAAGGATGGAAAGTTTTGTGGACTGGAAGTCACGATCTACAGTGAAAGATAAAAGAAGATCCTTTGACAAGAAATGTGTAAGAGATGGTCTTTTTAAGGCCTGTCTTTGTCATACAGGAGAGCTCTCTTTGATTACTAACACTTCTTTAATCTACAAGATAAAAGGTCCAAATGAACCCCGAGGCTGAAAGGCAGAAAAACTCAGACTACAAAGAAGATGCAATTTTTAAGTAATCTGTGGAATTAACTAATAAAGAAAACCGCACACAAACAAATAAAGGAAAAAAAAAACTTTTAATGGGTCATAAAGGACTCTATATAATTTGGAAACTTTCTAAAAACAGGTTATGCCTCAGAAGTTTCATGCAAGAATTGTGTGAGAATCTTCCTTTTGCTTTTAAATGCTACAGACAAGAATCCATCCTAGGGTTTAAAATTTTTTTTGGTTTTAATTTTTCAGTAATACAAAATTCCCCCATAAAATCCTCTTATAAAAAACATACCTGACTGGCTTAATTTTTTAGGAATACCCTTAAAATCTTCATTATGCTATCTGCTTGCAAATGTAAAATGAAAATATTTTTTATGATAATTCGCAAAGAGAGATTTAAGATCCTTTACACAAGAAAGCTCTCTGTTAAAACAAATTTAAAATCTTGACCATGATGGAAATGGAAATGGAAATGGAAATGGAAATGGAAACAGAACCACACTTACATATATCAACTCTTATATTCAAAACTATACTTACATGCTAAAATAGGTGTTAAGGTCTCATTTGTTTTTTACAGATATCCAGACTTCTGCAGCAGAACTGAAACACAAAAGATCTAACTGGTAATGGCTTTGTACAGTCATCAACCACAAAACAGGATGTGTGGTCATGAGTGCTTGGAAAACTGACCCAAAGGATCAACAGTAGAAAACTGAGAAATCCAGGTTTAGTGTAAATTTTCTGCTTCAATACTTGAGAAGTTGGCGAACACTACTAATTTAAAAGAACCAAGACTCTGAAAGCAAAGCTTTGTTCATTTGTACGCATAAATAGGGAGTGAAGCCTATATAGATATAGATAGATAGATGATAGATAGATGATAGATAGATAGATAGATAGATAGATAGATAGATAGATAGATAGATAGATA
>VZUI01000739.1:0-25916 GCA_013401135.1 Cettia cetti | reverse complement strand
GGCCCCCCCCCCCCCCCCCCTTCCCTGTGTTGGGGAGAGGCTTAGGGAGTCAGGCAGTTGTTTAATCAGCTCACTTCTGATTAGACAAATACTGCTTTTAATTGCTCTAGAGTTCAGATGCAGAAAGTTGGGCTTGGTAGTGAAAGTGTGCTTTTGCTTCTAGAGGCGAATTTCCTGTTGTTGGGAGCACCCTTATCGGCAGGAAGGTTCATGGGCAGGAAACGTGTCGGTTACTTGTTTTTACACATTGAAGGAAATGAGTGGGATTAGGTATCTTCAAGGTTGACCCTTCATCAGCCTCCGTGTCTGTGCTACTTTATTTATCTCTAATTATTTTAGTTTGTGAAAGCTTTATGGTGTCAGGCATTCCCAAAGGAAACGCAAGAAGTTAAATGCTTGTGCTGTCCTGTCATTTTTTTTGCTGTTATAAAAAACCACCCCACCAGCGTCTCTGGGCTATGTTTTCAGATGTGTCCAATTTGCAATTTTTACCTTTTGAGCCTCATTGCTGATACTCAGCTAGGCTTTTCTTTTTCTTCCCCCATTAAAATGAAAGATCAAAAAATGCACCAGTTATTTTACTAATAGGAGCAGCTCTTACAGTTCTGAACTGCCTTTCATCATGGATCATAAATCACTTTACAGAAATTAATGTTCTAATACCCACAGAAATTGTGGGCGCATTGGAGGCTGAAACTTAGCACTTCACGTGGACTGCACAAAGTTGCAAAGCAAATTAGGAGCAGAGCTGGGAGTCAAATTAATTGCCCCTTAATTAGCAATTGCTAATGGATTAAAACTTTGAAAATATGTTTGCGTTTCCCAGGCGTACTCATGCTAATGCACCAATGTGGAGTGCATGTGGTTTGGGATGTGGGGCTGGCGGTGAGAATATAAGCAATGGTTCCAGAAAATGCCAGTTGTTTTCTGGTCTCTGCCCAGCATGGCTGGGATGCCAGGTTGGAGGCTTGTAAGATTACACACGGATTTGGATGAAGGTCCAGAGCAAAGGTGAGGGCTACGGTTTAGGTTTGTGTGTTCTTGTAAGCAGGGAGGCTCAGGGAAATAAACATTTCTCTGATGTCAGCTCACAACAGGTTTTTTATGGTGTTAAGCTTTGCAGAGGGTTTTGAGGGGGAAACATGGAGAAGTTGTATAAACTTGTGAGAAGCTGCCTGGCATGCTGAATAGGTTTAAGTGGTGGTTTTTGGTTGTAGGAGATGTCTTGGTGTTAGGAGCTGTTCCTGGCAGGAGAAGCTCCCAGGGCTGTCTGGAAGCCTAAACTGGGCTGAAACGGGACTATCATGGTTGGTGCTGGAATTTGCCAGTTCATGACTTAAGATGTAACACAATGCAGTGTGACTTTGGCCACAATTTTGACATATTTGTAATGAAACTGCATTTGCCGTGTTACCTTCTCTCATGACCAAGCCAAAGTAAAATCGTAACAAAATAATGAACAAAGAAAAAAAAAGACCTCCAACAGAGCAGTGTTTCAGTTAAGTGTAAAATTATAGCTGTGTATTTTCAGAAGTGATCATCTGATTCTGGGAAACCAGCCTGAAGCTCTACAAGGCAGGGCCGTTTTGGGGAAGTGATTTTCTCCTAGAGTTTTGGAAATTCTGCTCCATTTGAAATGCCTCAAGTTGAGCTGCCAAGCATGACAGAAACTCAAGCCCTCCCTAAACTCACCATAAGACTTTAGCTGCCTTTAGCATTCTTGGGACTTGCATCTGTTCTGAACTGAAGCTGGTTGTCAAGCCAAAAGTTTGTACCTTGGGTGTCAGCATAGCTGATGAAGGAGTGAGGCTCCCTGTGTCCCATTTGGTCCCCTAGAGGATGGATGCAGAGCAATGGGATAGCCCTTCTCTGGAGGTGGCTGCTGAAGGGGGCCTGGGGAATGGCTGAAACTCACCTTGGCTGGACACACAACTTTTAGGTGGGTTGTGTAGGACCACCCTCACATTAGCCCAGGCGCTGGTAGCCACTTGCTTGCTAGGGATCAGTTTCTCCCCAGCACTCTTAGGGAGGTATATAAGGGACACATTATGCTCTTAGAAAACTCTCCATAAAGTGCATCTATTCTGTAATGTCTGTGAAAGTTGGGCAGGCTGAGTCTACTGGAGACAAAGCTTCTACTTATTATGTTAGACAGTATTTTGTTGCTCTTTTATTTCCCTTGTCTGTAGTCTAAGAGTCTCTGCTGGAGATGGTTTTCTCTGTGTCCTCACTGACTGCAGGACAGGCAGATGGCAAGGTTGTGACCTCTGATCAGGCTTGGTAGGTGCCACTGAATGGAAAGATCTGCCTAGATGTTTGACACTGGGAATTTTTTTTGCAACATTAGGAGGAATTTATATCAACGTTAGCCGATGCAATGAAATTTCCAACACTGTTTTACCTTTTGCTGAAAATAGATTAAAACCAAATAAAGGCAGGTATTATTCCAGGAGTGGGATGCATTTGGCCCACACCAGTTTCTTCCTTTGCCCACCTCCCGTGTTCTGAGTTGTGGGCAACTCAGTTCAGTGCAGGGACCCTGATGGCCAACAGCTTACCTGCCACTGGCTTGCTGGTAGAGCCTGCTCACCATGTCTGGACATACTTACTTTTGTTGCAGGGAGAACAGTCCAGACTTCCTAACAGACAGGACTTTATGTACAAGGCAATCCAAGCTAGACCCAAGAAAGCATTTAACAGAACGGCAGCTTCCTTGGAAGTTGCTTCTTGTATACTATGTGGCAAAGCCTTTGTTCTTTTTAGTGTAGTTCTCTGCCAGACCTTTCTCCTGTGGCCTTGAGTCACCAAGACTCCCCTCTCCACCCTCTGGCACCTCTGTAGGACCCTGCTACAGAGCTGCTTCCGATTTATCTCTTGGGCTTCATAGTGAGGCCAAACTTTTCCCTGGACAAGACTTCTGGCATAGCACACAGACATGAACTCCCCAGCCCAACCCATCTGTGGAGAGCCCTGCTCGCCGGTACTTCCCTCAGTGAGATCTTCCTGTGGACAATTTAATTGCTGGTTGGGCTTGCTGTGGAGAGGAGCAGAGGCATTAGAGGGGTTATGAGAGGTTATTAGAGATGGGAGGAAGCTGTAGGTCTGACCCATCTAGATTTAACTGAATTATGTCTCATTTTACCCCCAACTCCAGCTTGTTTTGAACTGGGTTTTACAGTAGATCATTTGTAGAAGCTACTCAATTAATATGTTAATTTTAACACCAGATTTTGTAAAGCTTTTATGTTGGAGGTGGTGAAGGGATCCAAATGTTTTGATCCTATTTTTATCATTATCTTCACTGTGTTTTTCTTACTCTGTGCTTTGCAGAGAGGAATGAAATTTTAATAATTCACTAATATACTTTCACTTCATTAACATTTTATCATTTTGGCATGGTGCATATGGTGAAGTCCTTAGTACTCTCATTAAAGACCTGATCTTGCCTCCACGTTCTTGCAGCCCTCCAGCTGTGGAAAACCCTAAATGCAGATGCTATTCTACTTTTTGGAAAGGGCTTTTCTTTTTTTTTTTTTTTTTTTTAATAGATGCTAATCTGAACAAAACATGTAAAGTGTTTTTTTTTTTTTTTTTTTTTTTTTTTTTTTTTTTTAATAAACTGGAAACATTTATACAAAGCTGCAGTGGTGAGGTCAGATCCACTGAGTGCCAGGTCTCCAGCCATTACAAAACTTCACCATGTGGCCTAAAGAGTGTGAAGGTGCAGGATGTTATTGTGGTATCCATTGCATCATTTTGTACTGTGGCATGTTTGGCTTAAGCAGAGATTTATACTGGTGTTGAAATGGTTATGAAACTTTCAGCTCACCTGGGATAGCACAGTGCTTGGTGTTAGGGGGCACAAATAACATGTAACGATTCATGTAACCTTGGTGATTCAGTACATTTGCAGATGTGCCCACCTTGTTTTAAACACGTCCTTTTTAATTGTGTCTGAATTTGAAATTGGTGTTCAGCTTTCATGGTGGCTATCCTTCCTTTTTTAAAATTCTTTTTCCCCTCTGTTTTATAATAAAATAAATCCATGAATTAGTGAATGATTTGTTACTGATAATTAAATAATGTTAGCACACCAGATTATTTCAGGTATATTCAGAAGGCTTAAGATGCCAAGCACTGGCTTAGGAGTGGGCAATGGGTGGATACACAATGCTGGAGAGTGGAAGGGAATGTTCTGGGTTGGGAGCAGTGCTGAGCTAAGGGACATGTAAGAATTTCAGGAGGAGTCATGTTTTGAAAAGAATGTGGCTGCTGGGACTCCAGAGGGCAAGAGATCACAGTAATAAATAAGGGAGATGTTGAGGGAACTGGCTGAAGGTTTTTACTTGTCAAATAGAATATATTTGCTTTTAGAGGCACCAGGACAGAACTCATGCCTTGTAAATTGGTATAATGCCTTTTGAGTTAGTGGAATTACACTGACTTACACCACCTGATGGTGTGTCCGGTGGTGTTACAAGAAGAGCGAGGCTGTGAAGAATGGTGGAACTGGGAGAGGTTATAGGCCTGGGCAGCAGGGAGTGTGGAAGGTTGTTCAGAAGGGATAGAGAGTCTGGGCAAGCAAAGGAGGATCACAAGGTCCATTACAGCCTTATTTGGTTTGATTTGATGATGGGATGCCCAGCAAGAGATGCCAGCAAGGCAGGCTGAGAGATTGGCTTGGCTGGAGAGGAGGGTCAATGACAGAAAGTACATTTCACATTGGCACAGTAGGAATTGGAATCAGAGTGAATAAGATCATGCCCAGGGTGTGGAGGGTATACAGAACAGACCAAGACTAGCTGCAGCAGGAGCTGGGGGAGAGGACATGGAGGACAGAGCAATTGCTAGACAAGGATGAAGAGGCCAGAAGACAACATCTCCCAAAACCAAGATTGGACAAATGTCTTTCAGTCTGAAAAGAGGAATAGCAGAACCATAAAATACTACTTAGGGTTAAGAATAGAAAGAGAGTGACACTGACTTCTTTAAAGACGTGAGCCATGAATAATCTGTACTATAGTCAGTAAACTTTGAAAAGCTGAACCATAAATAAGGTACATCTTCACTGGTATGTCTAATTTTTCCCCTCTTCACTTCTGTTACTGCAAAGTAGTCTCATGTAGTGGTGCAGCAGACCTTAATGTCCTGGGGGTGGTCACAGCAGCGTCACTAATGGGCGCTGCGCTGTGGTGCTGCCGCAGCTGCGCTGTGCCGAGCTCTGCGCCAAGCTCTTCTGGGGTGACGTGGCCCTGTCAGCCCCAGCTTACCCTGGGGACCCCCAGCTGGGCACTGTGCCTGCTGCAGCTGGGATCCTGGGGCAAGCTGCAGTCATGTTGCTCAGGAAATTCAAAGAGGTGCTGGGAAGTCACAGTGTTCTGATTAAATACACCGGCATAGTAGCTGCAGTTGCTGCACCCCAGATATTAGACCCCAGGTCCGGGAGGGGTGCAGTGCTGAACCACCTGTGGGTACAGGAAGCAGGGGAGGCAGCAGATGGGTTCCTGCTGATCTGCCGTGTCTTGCGAGAGCAGGGCTGGGTTGCGATGAAGGTCTGAGAGAAACATTGCAGCTTCAGTTTGTGTTGTGGCTGAACAGGAGATCTCACTTGGCATGTAGTAGCTTTGTGCAAGGAGGAAGAAAACACGGACTGGAAAAAATGAGGTAAAATGTGGGAAAAATGAGATTAAAATATAGGAAAAAAGGAAAAATGTAGAAATTAGGTGTATGTATTAGGATGGTCACCCTTGTTCACGAGCCCACCTCATTACTGGAGCAACTGTAAGCCATTCATAGTCCTGGGGCCCAGTGCAACAACTGGAACCAGCCTGACTGGAGATGGGACCGACTTAATGGACTGACTTAAATGGGACCAAACAAGAAATAGAGGCCCTGAACAGTCCAGCACAAATTGTGAAAAGTTAAGTATGTTTTAAAAATCCTTTGTTTTTGCTAAGCCAGGGTACTATTTCTGACAGGTGGGGAAATTCCATTCCCTGATGGTGACTCTGGTGATCTCCCAGCACTTAAGAAGCAGCCAGCCTGGGTGCAAAAAGTCAGTGTCTTTAGAAAAACAAAGCATTTTGGCTTTCCCAGTGGAATGATTTCTTTGTTTCCTAGTTGTATGGAAAGCTTCCATTGCAACAGTTTGAGAAAAAAGCACCTTGAAGCCAAAATGATTGAGAGATGACTCCTGGGGAAAGGAAAGATGCGGCGGGCTTGGAGGCACAATAACAGATGTGAAGCCTTTCACCATGGGTCACTCCTGGGTTCTCCCCAGAAAGCAGTAGTTCCCCTGTTGCAGTGCCTGTCTGAGGTTGGGAATCCGAGGGCCTGCCCCTATTCCAGTGCAGTTGCCAGGAGGTGGAGGACTGGTGTGTGCTCCTGCAGCAGCCCTGCTCCGGTTCACAGAGGGCTGACAAGAAGCCATGTGCCCTCAGCTGTCACCCAGGCTGATTAGAGACTGTGGCTGTAGGATCAGGTTGTCTGGTGATTTGTGCCTATTCCCATTGAAGGAATGGAGCAGATGAGAGGGCCAGGCACAAGTATGTAGCCCCTAAGCCCCTTTTAAAGGGTATAATTTTACAATGCTAGTGGCAAAGGTTTTTTTTTTTTTTTTTTTTTACCAGAAAAGCAGTGCTATCTATCTTTCCTCAAAGAGCTGCATGAAACAGCCTTTGCTATGCTGATGTTGAGAATAGTATTAGTCTTGCCCACTTGCCCTTTCTCCCTTTGAGGGTTATGTCCCAAGCCAGTGGACTCTGCCCACTTCCCATACGGTCTGCACTTGGTTTATTTGATCCAGGCTTCCTCCCGTCTTGCTTTTTTTGCTCTCTGCTCAAATGAGGATGCCCGAACATGGTGTGATGTGGACAGTTCAGGAAATGCTTTGAAATCTGGAGCAGAATTTTTTTGTAGTAATTTTTATTCTGAGTTTGTGTTCAGTCTTGCTTGCTACTGTTAGCTGCTGCTAGTTCTGTGGGGATACAAGCTTGGACCACAGAGCAGCAGGGATTCCAAGCACCCTGCTCTCTAAAAGACATAGTGTGGAAAAACAATTTTCTTTCTGACCCCAAAAACTTACAGTTGATATAAGGTATTTGGAGCAAAAATCACTCCAATATAGAAGTCTCTATACCAATATAATTATTTGTCCTGCTTTCACATTTCACATGCTTTATTTAAGCTCCTGTCACTCGCTAATAACATAGGGACATTGGGGAAATTTGGAAGGTATGCACAGTATTATTGGCATTTCTCAAGCAGCTGCTACTGGCCTACTTAGATTCAGTGGACTTCTTACCATCAGAAACACTTTTGGCACATGAATGAATGGGCAGGAAACCACGTAAATATTGATTAATGTTGACAGAAACTTCCCTCCTACCTTTCACTCATTCAAAACAACTGCTGATGAAGGCAGCAGAATTCAGCTCTTGGGCTATTGGAAAGAGGTGGGTTTATTTCAAAAATAGAGCTTGCTTTGATGGGGTCTCTTGAGTGCTAGTGCTGGTAATCATAGGGAACCATGCTAGTGCTGGGAACCATTCTGAGTCAGAAATGACCCACAAGGATCATTGGAGTCCAACTCCTGACACTGCACAGAATAGCCCCAAGAGTCACACCATGTACTTGAATGTGTTGTCCAAATGCTTCTTGAATTCTGTCAGGCCAGGGGTTGTGACCAGTTCCCTAGGGAGCCTGTTCCAGTTCTCAACCAGCTCTGGGTGAAGAACCTTTTTTTTTTTATATCCAACCTAAACCTCCTCTGACACAACTTCAGGGCATTCCCTCAGATCCTGTCACTGTCACCACAGAGCGGAGATCAGTGTCTGCCCCTCCTCTTCCCCTTACAGGAAGTTGTAACTGCAGTGGGGCCTCCCCTCAGTCTCCTCCAGGCTGAAGTAGCTGAAATGACCTCATAAGCTTGTATGGCTTCCCCTCAAGGCCCATCACCATTTTTGTGGCCCTCCTTTGAATGCTCTCTAACAGCCTGATGGCCTTTTTATATTGTGGTGCCCAAAACTGCCCCCAGCACTCAAGGTGAGGCTGCCCCAGTGCAGAGCAGAGCAGGACAGTCCCCTCCCCTCCCCGGCTGGCAGTGCTGTGTCTCGTGCCCCCCAGGACACGCTTGGCCCTCCTGGCTGCCAGGACACACTGATGGCTCATGCTCAACTTGCCATCGACCAGGAACCCCATGTCCATTTTCACAGCACTGCTCTCCAGCCTCTCATTCCCCAGTCTGTTCATACATCCAGGGTTGCCCCATCCCAGGTGCAGAATCCAACATGGATTGATTGTTTCCAAATGCAAGGGGCAAGAGGTTCAGCCTAGGCAGGGAGACATCTGTAGGCAAGGAAGTACCTTGTTTTGAAGTAAGCAGCATGGCACTTTGGGAATCATCTGTTCTGGTGCCATTATAGGCATGAACACTGGCAAAAATTGAAGCTTGTCCTTTTTCATGCCAAAATCTATTGATTGTTATAGTCCTAGTTGATTTTAGTGAAGATTTTGCCTCAGCAAATAGCTTGGCATTTGTTCATGTAAATAGTTTATATTTCAACTCCATCTTTGTGTATTCAGGGGGAGCTCCCTAGGGATGCAGTGGCTTTATGGATGCAGAATTTGATGCTCCATTGCTGTCGCTGATACAGTGATGGTGATAATGGTTATCACTAATCTGTATCCCAGTGGTAAAGTATTAGTATTTGGCTGTTCCTCAGACATTTTTGCTGTCGGTGCATCTTCCATTGATACCAGAGGTGATTTATGTGAATATTCCCATTTTGGCAGTGTGAATGATGCACATATGGCTCTTTGGAGCCAGTGGATGAGAAGATCTCATAATACACAGGTGTGCTGCAACACAGACTTTTTGTTGTTGCAGCTGTGATATCTTTATTTTGTTCTGAACAACACACAATCCATTACTTGTTAGTGCAAAATTCAGCATTCTACTGGCTTGTGAAGTGAGGAGCAGAGGGCCAGACTCGGGGCCCTGGGAGCATTGTATTTGTCTTTATTGACAATTTTTGAAATATTTAAGATATAAGAGACTATTTTTGAAATAGTCTCTTAAGCCTATAGACATTACAGGAGCAAGTGAATATGGATGGGCTGTCAATGCACTTGTCTTGTGGTGAGGAACTCTGATGTGTAATGTCTGAAGGCAGGTAGCAGCCCTTCCCTGGGTTACTGTCATCGGGTTTCTGTCTTGGCCACCATGCTGTACAGAACTGCAAGAACATAGTTGGCTTTATATTTGGTTGGCTAAACTTTTTAAGGAGGAAACCGACCTACAGATGTGGACATCAGGATCACTGAAGACTTTTTTTAATAGCTAGTAAAGCTAACTCTCCTAAAATGCCTAAGTACCAGTCTAAATAACTGCTTTGTCTATGATCTTCAGAAGAAGGAAATATGGTTAATCTATAGAAATACATATAAGGAGTCTAGTACAGTATGTTAGTTACCACTGCCTTTAGTTATCCATATTAATAAAGCGATTTCCTTCAAGATAATGAAATGTACATTTTCATGTATCTTTGTCAGTCAGAAGCACAAGAAGATATTCCTGTTCTACTTCTATCTTGTGGTATAAAATAATGCAACTCCATTGAAGTCAGAGGTGGATAGGTGGGGAGAAGGCAGCTTCAGTTTTTGCTAGAGGGCTTTAATACAACATTGTTTTATTTCTGCACATTAAAGTTAATAACACAGCAAGTGTGTTTTGAAGTTAAGTCTTTCTAGGATTTCTATATGTTAAATATTATAGTTGCTCTATAGGCCCTCACGATATATCATTTTGTGCTGCCTTCTATCTATTACATTTTATCTGCCTGCAAAATCCATTTCTAATTCTGGCCATATCTCCTTTGCGATCACTTGCCAGAAATCTATTCCCAGGATTCTCCTTATTTTAGTGAAATATCTCTGCTTCAGCACCTTTCCCAAGGTGGCTGATCTAATCAGGGCACTATCAGTTATCATTTCTCATTTCCTTTGCTAGCTCTGTCAAATGCAATGCACAGCCTAACAGAGTGACATTCAAATACTCTCAGTGACCAAGGCTATTTCCCTTTCTTTTACCCTGCAAAACTCGGTTTGTATGTGGCTTCTTAAGCATATGCCCTTTGCTCTCTGCATGTGACTTAAAAAATGCACTCTGGGAAGAGTTAATGTTAAGCAGATGAAATAGCTGCCTCTTTATTCATCACAGTTAAGTTCCATTGATGGTGACCATCTGGATTTAAAATCCCATATCCACAACTTTGTCTTTTCAGGTAGAGAAGAGCAATGCTTCATTCCGGCCAACTGTGTAAGAGAGCCCTGCTTTGCCATCAGAGAAATGAAATTTTTTGCCTCCCTGTTACAGGAATTTGTTACCCCCCTGTTGCTAGCCTCTCTTTTTGACTTTTTTCATATACATGTTTCTCCTTTAAATAGGACTGTGACTGTGTGCAAAGGTCAGCATACACCAAATAGGGTGCTTGTGTTTCTCAAATAAAGAGTCACCTGTGTACTTGGATCCTCTGCTGAGGTTAAATGTGGTTTCTATAGACACAGGTCCAGCAATAGCATCCAGTTTTGGCCTCTATTTTTTTTTTTTTTACCTTGGGTGACAAACCTCTTAGTGTTATCTTAGATTGCTATCACAGACTAATGCTTGTTTTAATAAGTGTGTGGCTGACTATTCCATCTGCTCTGGAAGATGGAGTTATCCATGTGTGTCCTTACAGGCCTTCCTTCTTTGCACCATTTAATACTTGCTATCACAAGCCCTGCTTTGCTGCGGACTCATTTCTCCAATGGGTTTTGTGAGGGCCAAAGCCTAAATCCTGCTTTTCAGGAGGAGAACAGGGAGCAGGCATTCACCAGACTGGCTGGGAGTGGGAAGGAAACTCTCCATGCACCTGTCCTGTTAACAAAACACCATGCAGTGCAATACTTACATGATGCTGGGAGCTCACCGTGAGCTCAGCTCTTGATTTCTTTTGAAATTTATAGAACCAGTTTTTTTGGGTCCTTTTTCCCCCCACTGTGTGAATGAAACAAACCTGTCTTGCAGTCTGCAGCAGACCAACGCATGTATTTCCCCTGTAGCCTGTTGCAGGCTATAGAATTAAATTTATTTGTTTCAGACAGGGAGAGGAGAAATTAGGAAAATGGGTTTTAAGCTGACAAAAAGAAGCAGTGTGATTTGTTATTTATGGCCCAAGATACAACACCACCCAGGTGCTTTGTGTTCCAGCTCTTTGGCACATCTTTTGGTGAGCCGTATCCCAGATTGGTGAGCTTCTGGGGTGGGGTATTTACAGTCCCTTGCACATTGTCCCTCTGGTTGGCTGTGGAGCTGCAGACTGGGGAGCATCTGCCCTAGCAGGAGATGGCAGAGCAAGCATCTGAGTGTCCTTGAATGGTAATTTCCAGTGTGGCTAAATAACAAGGATGGTGTCTAATAGCTTAAAAAACTGCTCAAAGCGGCATTTTTTCCTAGCTATTTCTTCGCTGTAGGAAGGTAGAGAAATCTGTGTTAAAATAATAATTAAATGCTGTCAGTACTAAATTTCTACCCAGCGTGAGTTGGCAGCAGTTGCAAACCAAAACATTAGGTCATTAAAGAGAAAAGAAAAATCTGATTAAATACCTCTGAATGTTTTTCTGATTAGGTATTCTTAAACAGAACATGTGGCTGTAAGAGAAGGGTTTACTTGACAGCAGCAATTGCTTTGGAGGGGAAAGGTAAAATACTCAAGTTTTAATGTGTATATATGTGTATTTCAAAGGATTTCTTGCTGATCTTAGCTAGAAGCCACCACCAAATCTCCCTGCCAGGAAATACGTGAAATCACTTCAACGTTATGTTTCTGGAAAGAACAGTTAACAGAGACTAATGTGCTCAGGGTTTTGTTTTGGTCTTTTTTTCCTCTTCTCTGGCTAGACAGAGTTGATTTTGCACTTGAGAGTCCAAGAGCCATGGTGGACCTTGCTGTAGCATTGGAAGTATTGAAGCACTGTGAGGCTCAGGGCTGATTGCAGTGTGCATTCTGCAGACACAGAGAGAAGGGTTTCTGCTCCAAGGAGCTTGCTGCCATGGGGTGGTACGTGAAATCAGGTGAGGATTCAGAGGGGTGAAAGAATTGGGTACAGAAACCCCCCTTTACTTCATGGCCACCTCATGGCCAAAGGTCCACTGCTCTTCGAGGTGAGCTGAAGGCTTTTTTGTCAAAAAAGCACTTTTATTTCAAGCACCGTTTAACAGCTGAGGAGACTGCAAAGAAAAACTTGTCAAAAGGTGCATTTATAAGCTGCCACTTTTTACTCCGTTTCTTCCTTTGATGTTCTCTATTATATATTTGCTTCAGTGTACTCTGTAGCGATGTTTTAGGAGCTGATCACTACAGCACATGTCCAGTGCTCCTTTCAGGTCCTCCTTAAGGAATGTTGATGGAGATCACAAGGATGGGAGTAATCTGAGTTGCTGGGAAGCTTTGGTCACTGTAGCAGAGTTGTGGCTGCTGGCCCTGTGGAAGCCCTGGAGCTTGAGAGGAGTCGGAGGGATTCTGAACATCCCCTCTCCAAGTGCCAGGAGCATCTCTGGAAGCTGTATCACTTCCAAAACATGCTTCCCAAGCATATGCTGAGTGTGAAGGATGTTCTGGCTCTTGTGGCTCCCTCTCCCATTGTATCAGAGCAACTCATTGTCTGGTGTGTGTTTTAAGATGCCAGCCCTGTGAGACACCACAGGGTCGTCCTTCCCTCTCCCTGCCTTCTGGTCTTTCTTTGCATAGTTATATGTGAGAAACTGAGGAACACAGAGTATGAGAGAGGATTCACAGATTATTTCAAACTGTTCTGTTGCTCAAAGATTTAGTATAGGGTAATGCAACTTTTTCCTGTATTATTATTTTTCCTGTATTATTATACTCTTGCCTGCACCTGGAATATGCATATGAACAATGGTCTCACAAACAACTTCTGCTACCTTCAGGAGGTAGGACAAAGGTTCCTCTGAAGGAGTGTGAAGAAGGTTCAGCATCTTATGCTTAAAATTTTACTCAGCAGTTCTACTGGACTCTTTTAAGGTCAACTGGCATGTTCATTTTCCCCTTGGGAGCTGTATAAGTTACACACTTTTTTTTTCTTCACTATGCATTCCAGAAAGCAATTTCTCAGGAAGAGTGGTTCTAGTTTAATCTCCAGATAATCTGTGATTTGTTTTTCCTCCTAGATAAAGGGGCTAAATAATCTAACTGTAATTAAGGCAGAGCTGGGGTCTCTGTATGGGCATTTGTGTGTCCAGATTTGAGAACTACTGCTTTTAGTTTCAGTGTTGCAGCTGTATGGCCTGAGCACATCAGTTATTTGGAGGTGAGCACAGGTGCTCCAGTGAGCCCGGCCTCTGCTCAGGTCCTGAGCCCCCTGGAAATGACCTGGATTTGGAAAGCAGAGCAAAGGGCATATTTCTGCAAATGTTAGAGCAGTGTTTTTTTTGCTGTTAAATGAAGTGACCAAGAACAACAGAAGATTTTGGCTGTATTTCTCTCCTGTAAAATGAAAATGTGCCAAGCAAAGAACAGATGGGGTCAGGGGACTGCCTGGGTTTGTCTGGGACTTGGGCTGCCTTCATCCTAGCCCTGGTGGGAGCAGAGTGAACTGCTCTCAAATCTGCTGTCTTTGCTGCCCTGAAGTTCCTGCCTCAGTCACAATCCTGCAGAGTGGCACATGCCAGGATATCCATCCATAATGTGCTGTGGGGGAATTAAACTCCCCCTGCCTGAGGACTCTATCTCATGAGAATTGGCCACCAACAGACCTTAGTGACAGAAAGTGGCTCTGAAAGCTTGGCCCTCGTATCTCCAAGTTCATGGGTCTTTGTAGTGCTAGCACTGGGTTGAGACAAACTGTTTCTCTACTGACATTAATGTACTTGACCCTATAGAGTGCAAGGTAGCCAAGCAGTTAAAGGCCATTAATCTCCAATTACTCTTTTCAAGTATTATATTCATTATTCTGGGGCCAAACAGTGGTTAAGTTGTCGGCATGGACTGAGATGAGATTTTTTATCTCTTGGTTAGTGGTGAGTTAGTATCTAGTTAGCAGCTTTTGCAACCCGTTATACAGATGCCCTGGAGTTTCACCAGTCACTGCACCAAAGCTAAAGCTCAGCATTGGTTCTTCTACTAAATGTGCCTTTAGAACCAGCTCCTTTTCCTGTGCTTGGATGGCTGGCTCAGGGAAAGCCAACTGATGCACAGGTACCTGAGGACAGGGGCTGCCTGCTTTTAGTAGAATGGGGTGCATCACTTAGTTGGAGACACCCAAGAGGCAGCTCCCAGATGGGCTGCCTTTTCACCCTGTGACCTCTTTAGGCACAACTGGAAGGCAGGTGGGTTGTGTCATTTCTGTACACATTCACACACTGATTTTATTGCTTCACTTAGCAGAGGAGGAGCACTCCAGGCATCCCGCAGCAGAAATTCCCCTTATTCTTGGACACTGCCCAAGGGTTACTCGTCAGAACAATAATTGCTAAAAAATAAGGATGCTGAGCGGTAAGACTTGTGAAGTGCTTTGATAAGCCAGGCTGTGATGATTGTGTATAGAGGGATGTCCTTTTGTTGCTTGAATGGCTATAAAAGGCTTCAATAGGCTTTCTCTGGCAAACTGCTGGTGCACGTAGTCAGGATTTCGTCTGAACAAGTTTTACTAGCTCAGTGCCACCATACACATACTGATCTGCAGCTGCTATTGAGGTAAAAACCTGTTTATGTTTTAATGTATTAAGTTCTGCTTGCACCCTTCTGTATAGAAGTCTTGTTTTGAAAGTATAAGAAAAACAAGGAAGAATGTGAAGATGTTTTAACATAGCAAAAATCATTTTCTTCCTACACAGTGCCATTTCAGAGAGGGAACAGCTTCTCCTACAGTTCTGTTTTGGTCTAGGTCTCTCTCTTCAGACATTTAAACATATGCTTATATCAGTTCCTCAGCTGGTGTGTATCTGTTGACATAGTGTATAAACTGACATAAAGCATGGTCTGCATTTACACCTGATGTGTTTGCCATGTCCTCAGAGTAGCAGAGTCCTCAGGTTTCAAACATGGTCCTTTAACAAAGCTGTAGCATGAGGGCTTTGGTTTTTTTTTTTTTTTTTTTGTTCTTGTGAGAAGAACATTGACATTATTCTCAATAGTAAAGGAAAAAGATTAGGAGGTCGCTTTTTATCCTGACATCTATAGGATTTTCTTGGGTTTCACAAAGCAATTGCCCTTATGCAGCAGATGGGGATCATAATGCTCCAGGTGGAACAGGCTGTGACACATCTGGAGCAAAATCCAGATGTGCTGGGTGTTTGTGAAGAGTTGTCACTCAAGACTTGTCCTTCCCTTGGGAAGCTGCTTGCAGCTGGAGGCAGGTCCATGCTGGTGAGGCACGTAACATGCTCTGGTTTTGCAGCTAGTCCTGCCTCAGGTCTGGGTCAGAGCAGGGATTTCCAACAGTCTGTGAGTAAAGCTGGAGCACAAGGCCATTGAAAATGCATGTGTGTCCAGGTAAGTGGCTGCCATCACTCACAAGCCTTCGCTCTACTCAAAAGAAGTGGAAAGGAGAGCATTTGTGAACTGTTGGGACTGCTGTGCCTGGCTGTGGGAGGTTTTGCTTTCAGGTATTTTTTTGTCTGTGGATGTTTTTTCTAGCTGAAGTAGCGTTTGAGGAGATAGGGTAACCACTTCAACCTCTGTTAAGGCCATCTGTAAAGAAGATGGTAATTATCAGAGACTGGGATAAAATCCGGGTCCTAATGAAGAATGTCAATGACTTTTGAAGATGCTGAGATCATCTGTGGTAGGTTGCCCTCATCAGCTCTGTTAGATAATCTGTAAAAGACTGTCAGGCCACAGGAATGCAGTTCTCTAATTTTTGTTCTCTTGATTGCTCCTGTTACCCTGGTTTGGTTTTGTGTTTTCTCCCCAAATCTAATAATTTTTATGTTTTCATCCTATGTCCCACACATGCATTCTTTTGCTAATGAAAGGAAAAGGAAAAGATATTGCTCAGATTTCAGTCTTAATAAAACAAGAGCATCAGTTTGATTCTGGTTTTTTTTTTTTTATCAGGTTACAAGGGATAAAGTTTGCCTTGTCTGAAGATACTTCAAGTTTACTAAGTGATTTGGAAATAAGCTTGTTTTTTTCGTATGAAATTTAAAAGCATCAAATAAGCTGAAGTGATTTTGTATGTGGTGTTTGAGACTCTTTTTTTCCCATCTGTTCTTCAAATTTGTAGTACAGAAGAACAGGCTTTTGAAATTGTTTAGTGGAAATAAGTAATGCCTGAACTGTGTCATTCGGGTGTAAGACTCCAAGCTAGTTCAACTGTTAGTGGGACCACTCTTAAATAAGTCCTTTAGGCTGATGTAGGTGACTTCCTGCCATAAAGACCATGAAATTTCTATTTTATGTAGTTTAATTTTATTATAAAATTTCCATTGTTCATCTGCTCTGCTATGACTTCTTTGTGTATTGTGAAGGCAACACCCATCACAGAGTTTTTGTGGGCCTACGTGTTATGAACTTGCTCCTCGAGACCTGCCCTCATACCACAGTTGTTCCCTGTCACAGCATTGGGCAATCACAAAGTATTCCCATCCCATGGATGCATCCTCTGCTTCTCCAGCTTGGAGACTGCAGTCACACAAGGTGATTTTGCCTGCCTGGATCCATGAGAGTCAATGTATTTTGCTTGCAGCACTGAGGACTATGTAATTGGTAGTTGTGGTGATGAGACTAAGACTTCTGGTGTTCCGTCAAATCTGGCAGGGAGTTGTCTGCTTGGTTTTTGTTTGGCAATTCATTGTAAAACCACAGCTACAGGAGGATGTTTCTTTTTCTTTTTTGGCCTTTTTTTTTTTTTTTTCCCTTTTCTAGGCAACCTAGGGAGAACTTGTTAGAGTGTGCTCCTGTCTGTGGCTCATATCTGTCATCATGCTGTTGACAGATGTCCTCTCTTCTACCAAAATGTGGAAGATTTCCAGTTAGTTGTGTGGAAATTGGGGAGGGGGCAGTATTTTTTCACATGGGTTGTTCATTGTTCTCTCTTCACAACTCATGTTTGAAGATTTTTAAGAGGAGGATTGATAAGTTGAATTCTTAAAGAACAAAATTAGGCAAAGTGGAAATGGCTTTGATTGCCGATTTGGTCTATGATGCTGCGCTCTTTTCATTGCACCACAGATGAATGCCTATATTTATTCCTAAAAAAAAAAATAATTTGATGCTCACCTGAGTTCAATTATTTACTTGGAGGAAATAAGTTTCCTTATACATGAGAAAGCTATTTAAAAATCTGTGTTGGACGTTTTAATTGCAGCGAGTGATGAATCCTTTGAAGTTTTATTACCTATTATATACTTGATTCGAAAGTTTCCTTTTGCAATAGCTTAAGGTTTTTTATTTGCCTGAGATTATTAACATTTCTGTTTCAAGCTTTCAAAGAGAAACTTTCTGAGCATGCTTATGAACATTAGGTTAATGCATAATCCCCACTCAAAGGTTCTCCTAGATTTCCACGTGCTTGTTTAGAGGCCATTCAAAGGTGCTTAGCTTTAATTGCCATTATGTGAGCACACAGAAATAAGGACTCAAGAGTCTTATCAATTATTCTGTTCACAAATTCGTTTTTTGATCGTCTCAGAGCTGTTGTAAGTTAAATTTGCATTGAAGTTACTGGGACTTTTAAAGGTATTTATCCTATTGGGTTGAAGATTCTATTGTCTCCTTATTTAAATGCTCAGTGGTTATACCTTTCTTGGTCTTCATGTAATTGCTAAGGATTCATTTTTTTGTGACATAGTTTTTGGAGGTATTTTACCTGCATGCAAACCTTTAGCTGCTGACATAGAAATAATACAAGCCTGTTTAGAAATTGCACAAGTGTTTGATTTTTTGTGGCTTTCAATGAGCTGCAAGATCTTAAATACTTGAGTTAGAGAGGAAAAAGGAACCTTGTCTTTTAATAGCCTTCTCAAATATTACTTGGAGGACAATAAATGGGAAATGAAACTGAAAGGTAGCTGGACCTGCATCTTCCACCATCCAAGAGAAGCCTTTTCTGTAGTCACAGCTCCTAGTTTAGTGTCTTATCTAAAGATCTGTGAAGTTCACAGGGGAATTCAGAGTGAGTTATTGTCAAGTAAAAAACTGGAAATGCATTTCTAGGATGCAGGAAAGGACGGCTGCATGGGGAAGTCTCTTTGGTGCAGACTGCTCAATACCAGAAGGGCACAATAAGGCTGAGAGAGAAAAAAAAAAAAAAAAAAAATCAACCATTCCTTACACTGCAAAAGAGAGTAGAAAATGTATTTTTATGTGCTTATACTGTAAAATCAAGAATAGGCTTGCAGAAATCATACAGAAATACCCTGGACTTCATGCAGTGTGCTACCCAAGTTATGAACAGCTTTCTAGCTCTGAAGATACACCAATGTCAGTAGCAGTAAAGCACAACAGGCTGAATTCTGTCACATCAGAAGATTTCAAGCCACCCCTGACATTGCTTGTCCCACCCACGAGCATCACTGAGCTTGGGGCACTCCAGAAGTTGGGCTCTGTGGGTTTGTGTTCTCTGAGCTATCCATCTTCTCATATGAATATTGATACCAATAACATGGGCTGGCGAGGAGTACAGAAATGCTGTTTTGAGCCCTATCTCAGCCAGATGTTAGGAGCACAAGAAATGCCCCAGTTAATTGGAATTAGTTAGTTGAGCTCAACACCCTGCTGTCAGGCAGGCAGTGGGAGATGCCACCCAGCAGCCTCCATCCCTGTCCCTCTGGTGGTCCAAGCTTGGGTGGTGGGTGCTCATGTGGCAGCAGTGCTGACCCTGCTGCTGCCTGGGGGGAGCTCGCACTGTGAGTGATGCTGATCTTGGAGAAATAAATAATGCATGTGTGGAGGGGTGTCTTCATCAGCTTCCTTCACTGGCCTTGCAGATCTGAGTTTCTTGTCCTTAAAGCTACCATGTTGTGCCCAGCTCTTTAGTTGTGCCTGCCCTAAGCCTTGCATGTCGCTGTATGCTCAGCATGGCATTCACCCAATGGCATGGCCTGACACCTTAACCTCTGAATCCCATTTAGCTCGTCAGTTGTTTTCCATTTTGCCTTTTTTTTTTTTTTTTTTAATTTTTAAACTCAGGGGCTACTAAAACATTTTATGTTTTGTCTTTTTAACATTAATTTTTTTTGTTGTTTAGTTAAAATTCTCTTTGTGAATCACCCTGTGTGCATTTGGTGAAAGAGGGTTGATCAGTTTTACAGTAAAAAATTCTATTAGAATAAAGCTGCTCATTTGCAAAAAATACTGAGGTTATGATTTTTTGGATCTCAAGCCCAGTACACATTTCCAGGTTATCATGGAAAGCAGTCTCCCCCAAATTTTCTCTGGGACAAGCAAGTGCAGTTTGTCATAAATCCCAGCTAATTTATTCCCTTTTCCTTAAATGTTCTCCCCTACCAGTCCAAAGGCTGTCATTACGCTGCTGTCATTAACCATCTGTTTAGCATGTAAAACTCCTCAGGGCAGGGATCACATCTTTGCTTTGTACTGTGTAAAGCTGAGCCTGTGGCTAACACTTGAGAAACAATTAATGATAATGCAGCTCAGTAGGGTACTGGGATACCAAGCTAATAAGAGTGGTATAAATGCCTGGCTGGATGGGATTAGAGGGAACTTCTGTGTCCCAGTGGTGCAGTCTTCAGCAGGTGAAGGGAAATAATCTTGAAACATTGTATGACAAGGATCAGTCGAAAAATAAACAGCATTTCTGAAGGATGTAAAAGAGAAAAGAAAGCAAGAGATTCACAGTTTGGGTATGTGATATGCTTTATTATTATTATTTTAATGAGATTTTTACTACATAAATGTATTTTTCTCTACCATAAAATAAGGGATCACTCCAGAACATTGGTATCATGAGTGCCTGCGTTATCCTTTGCATGGTGTTCTGCATGCGTTATAAGTCGATGCTTTATTGTATTTTCCTTTGTATCTTAATGAACCCTGTGTGTCGGGGAGAGAGAGAGAAGCTCAGTAGATTTTCATCTAATGTTAATCCATCAAAATCAAGTTAGTTGCAAGAGATGGAGGAGGTGCGTGTGTGCGCGCAGACGTCAGCGCCCAGCCGAAAGCTTGCCAGTTGCCCGGCAACCTTCCCGGAGGAAGATGGATGTCCTGGCACCCGCGCCGCGTTCAGCTGAGCTGCGCTGTACCCACGGCACCTCAGCCGCTGCACACGCAGGGGATGGGCACGGGCTCAGCTGCGGCGGGGATGTCGCCTCTCGCGCTGCTTGGCTCTCCTGCCGGGGCTGGAGAAAATGCATTTCATGCCATCCTCGTTAAAACTATTAATTCGGTTGACTACATCACGTTGGTTTGGGAGCAGGTGCTGTGAGCTCGTTCACATTGATGGTGTTGCTCTTCCTCTCCGTCAGGGTCTTAAAGCCATATTGCCAGCAGAATCTCTCCCTCCTTTCCAGAAACGTCCTTATCTGTAGTAACAAATGAAACCATGGGCTGTAGGAGCTCAGCAGGTGCTGTATGTGTCACTGACCGCTCTCTCTTTGGTGGTTTCTTTTGTTGCTGAATTGGGCTGGGCTGGCATGGCCAGGTCTGACCTCGACATTGGCTTTGCTTCCCTGTCCTGTGGTCGAGCAGCCTTAGGACACTTGGCCACAGGCACAATGCAGCAGGTGCTGTTGGGTTGCAGCCTAAGAAGCCCTTGGAGGAATCAGAGGGCCCTTTCTGTTGAAGAGTGTTGTGCAAAGCCAGCATTTTAATGCCAAATAGGACTTGATGATGCTTCCTTAATTCTGTGGAATATTTCATTATTATGGGATGCATTTGTTCACTATTTGGATTCTTTTAGAAGATGCGTCAATCTTGTTCTCAAGGATGAATTTAAAATCCTTGCACTTTTACAATGGTTGGACTAAATCCTGCTGGAAACCTCACACAAAATCTTACCTGAGTAATTGCAGATATCTTTCATGGTCTGCCTCTGGTGCCTTTATTTATGTTGACAAGCTTTTTACTTAGGGTTTGATTCAGGAAAGTAGTTACGAATGTACTTGACTTTAAATCTTTTTATAGGCCTATTGAAACTAATGAACTTCTTGACAGGTTAAAATTTGAATGTGTGCTCTGCTGGATCTGGATGTGTGTGAGTGAAGTTGAGAAAACAGGACCTGGGAGCCTGAGGAAGGCAAAAAAGGGCTATGCTGGTGTTGGTATTGTTGTATCAGGTTCTTTGACCACTGTAAATTAGGGTATAGAAACATAAAAGGGGTATCAGGGAAAGCACTGATTCTCCTAAAGTGACATCATTTTACAGCCCCTTAAACTGAGAACAATCTGCCCCAACCCAAGAAACGTTGCTCTGCTTCATCTGTGTTGCTGCCTCCGTCACCCCGCCCGGAGCAGCTGTTTGTGGGCATGCAGCTGCTGTGAAGCTGTCTCTTGCACCTGTGTCCTGGGGTGACTTGGCCCATGTGCCCGTGACCTGAGGGGGGCAGAGACTGCCCTGAGAGATGGTGCTTGTGTGGGCAGGCAGGGAAAGCTCTCAGCAGCACTGAGCTGCATGTGGGAGGGCAACATGGCTCTTGCTTACTCTGGGCAGTTATGTGTAATTTCAAATGTGCTTTTTGGTGGCTAGCTATTTATCAACTGGTTGTTGAACTTGTTATTTCCTAAAGCATATAATGTGTGGCTCTTGTTTGAAAGGCTGCTGTTCTGTCTCTTTGTTCTTCCACCTTGCAAGGATTCTTTCTTATTCATTTTGTTAAAGTCCTTCAACTCTAGATTGGTAACTTCCATCACCTGGATGGCAGAGCTTTGTTCAATGACAGCTGTTGGTTTTGTCTGTGCTGTTTCAAAAATGGCTGTGTACAGAGTGGCAGAGGGAAGTACCTGGAAGTGGGGCATTGGATAGCTGAAGTTCAAAAGAAGGAACGTTTTCCAAACGCTGGTTGCTTATTTTTTGGGAAATGAATAGGGTGTATGAAAAACTAACATCATGTTTACCAGACAGAAGCCTGGATAACAGCAAAATGCTATATATTAAGATTTTAATTGAGTGATTCATGGGTGGTTCGGGAGAAACATTTCTTGCAGTTAAAAGTGTGATAAGGGAACAAGTGGTTCGTGTCCCAGTTTGAGCACAACTCTTGTCATATTCATTCCTAATTATGAGAATTGTGTCTTGTCACCTCTTTAGCCAAATACAGCAGTGGATCCCACTCCTTTTGACCAAGATAATGGTTTGCTGCTTATGGGTTCCCATTTCTGGACAGGTCAAAGAAAGGCTTTCCTTCTCATGGTTAGACCAACTTTCTTTTTCTGCCTTCCTTGAGGAGTCAAATGGGAATGTGCTGTAAGCTGCATACTGAAAAGAGTGGCAGCTGGGGTCTGGGTAGGGAAGTATGCTCACCCTTACCAGTCCTGGTCCTAACGAGTACATCATTAATCTCTACTGTGAGGACTCCTGGTCAGCCTGGTTATGACCTGTGGTCCTGCCTTTACTCCATGCTTTATAAACACAAACCAAAAAGGACTGTTTCCAGTCATAAATGGATTTATATTATAAGAAACTACCTTGTAGTAGGTGCAGGTAAACTGTTAGCTTAGAGCCTTTGTTACAGATGTTGGAAGTGTTCCAGCCTGGTGTCTGCCCTGTGCACGGGGACTCACCTGGCTGGTGGCTGTGGGTGCACACACCTGTGCAGGCAGGCAGGCAGGCAGCACCCCTTCAGTCCCCAGAAAGAAATGAGCACGCAGGGTAGAAACAGGCTCAGCCAAAGGACTGCTTCTGACAAGATAATTGCCTCTAGGAATGCTGCTCTGCCTCTCCCCTGGAGCCCAGGTGATAGGCAGAAGTCAGCACTTTGCAGCATCTCGGATTATGTGATGCAGATCACAGGTGTAACACCACAACAGGCTCACAGTGTCATATTACTTAGCTAGGATATGTTCAGAGCTTGATTCTGCTCAATGCTGGGTATTTCTACTGTCCCTTAGGATGCAAAGGAAATGAGAGCACCCAGTACAATCCATGATGTTCTAGAGAAGTGTGGAAGGGTAGAGAAGCAAGGTAGCTGATCACAAAGAGCCACTAAAGCAGCAACAAGAATATCTTCTTTTTTTTGAGACCATTTAATCTTTTTGAATGAGTAATACAATATTTATAATATTATAATAGCTGTAATAACTTGCTTAAAAATTGAAAATAGTTAATGGGTGAAGTGGAATAAGCATGGTTAATGCTTCTCACTGATATGCTGTTGTACCTCCTGCTAGAACAGTTTTATTTAAATGTGTATTTCTCCCATTTTAACAACACTGACTGGAGTAAACATGCTGGCTTTGTATTGCCTTGGATGGTATTTATAAAGCTCCCTCCTTGGTGTGTGTCCCAGCTATCTGGAGCACCACATCTGTATGTCAGATGAATTATCCTTTAGCAGAGGAGAGCTTTTCAGCAAAATGCATTCATCTGTAAGGTCCATTTTGAAGATGCAATACTAGGATCTGTTGTGATAGGTGAATTTTGTGTATTATTTTATGTCTTATTAGATAAGATTTCCTTAATTCCTAGGAGGTTAGCCCCAGACTCAGTCCAGTTCTCAGGAAAGTGCTGTTTCCTGCACTGCTTTCCCAACTCACTAGAAAGCTCTACTGTGCTTAAAGATTCAAACTGCTGATCACAGTCCTCAGCTGGGCATTGCTGGAGATATTGTAGACAGCTTGGACCTGTTGGGTGTGAACTTGGTGACTTGAGGACACCGGTCTGGATTTGATACAGTTGGGTGGTACAAAGCTTGTAGGGCAGCTGTTTCTTACATTGCTGAAGATGGTGCACCAAGGTGCTTTGTGGCAGTCTCCATAGCACTGAAGGCTTCATGCCTGGTAGGTTGCATGGCTATTGCTAAATGAGAGATGATAAAACACAGAAAGTTGCAGCAAGTTTACTATCTCTTAGAACAGGGTGGAGATTCCTACCCAAAGTTGATGGCAATATTTTCTTTCTCAGAAAGAATTCAGAAGGATTTCTGTGGGATAGTTTAGTGTTGGTATGAAATGTAAGCCTGGCTGCAGACTGGGTTGACTGACAGGGAAGGGTTGGGAGCAAGGCAGAGCATTCCTTAAAATGAAGGGACTTGCTTAGTGTGAGCAGACTCCTTGGAGCACTGTCCATTTTCCACCAAACTCATCTCAGTCTTTGACTGGTCAGCCTGTCCATGGTCTGACCCTGCTGTGCATGGTGAAGTCCAGGGAGAGCTACGTGTTGTGTCACAGCACCCACAGCTCAGTCTGTGCAATACAGTGCAGTGAGGCACTGCTTAAACATTTTCTGGTGAGTGACTATAGACAACTTATGGTCAAAAATTCTAAAAGAAGTTGGTACAGAAGATCTCTGGTCTGTTTCTATTAACTTCTTAAGCCTCTTGGAAATTCACAATGAGCAAATGTGTGCAAGAGGAAGATCCCGGGTAACTGCCAGCAGCTTAGCCTGACATCAATCCCAGGCAAAAGAATAGAACTGAGAGAGGATTTAGAGAATTAAAGGTAGGAATATAATTAATGCCATTCAACATTCTTTTTTGGAGAATATGTCTTGTCAAACAAACCTAATTTGTCTGATAAGATTGCAAGTTTGGGGGATAAGATAACTGTGTAGATGTAATATACTTTAACTTCTGTAAGGCGTTTGATTTTATTCCACATGACATTATTATTAAAATATTAGTACTATATACTTTTACTGAAGCATATCTTAAATGTATTAAGAACAAGGTAACTGACAGAGCTCAAAAAGTAGTTGTCAATAGGGAATCTTTACTGAATGTGAACATTTTATAATGTAACTCTGCAGGGATCAGTCAGAGCCCTCATGCTATTCATCATTTTTGGCAGTGATACGGAAGTAAATATAAAATTATTTCTGATAAAATTTCTGGGTGACACAAAGATTGATGAAGTGAGAATGAGGGGGCAGTAGGATACAGTGCTCTTGGTTAATTGTCCCTACCGAAACAAAATTCCAAAATTCCTTGAAATCTAATTAAGTAAGGAAGTTTTTTGTGCATCTGGAGAGGAATGTAGCACAGAGCTGTTGCCCAGCCTGGAAAGCAGAAGATTTATGAGAAAGTTTTCCATGTTCTGGCCTCTGGAGAAATGGGGTTTTCCTAGGGAAGAGGCAGTGCTGTGGAAGGCCTAAGAGAAATGTGGATTGAACACTGGTTAAATTCCTGTCTTTGGTTGTGTATCTGTGAGGTCTCCAGTATGTTTTCTTATTAATCTTTGTCCATTGGAGGTTTTTGAAGGTGCCCTGCATTTGTATCCCAGACTTGGCAGTAGAGTTTAGCCGGAGTATAGAGCAGGGTCCATACTAGTGAGGCTGGCTTGCAATTCTCTGTTAGCACCTCCAGACATAAAGTAGGCTGCAGCAGCCAAGGACATACAGCCCTGCAATGAGAACACAGAGGTGTGGCATACCCATGTCATGGCCATATTACTTTAGAGGCTCATCTTGGCTGCAGAAGCTCCTTGCACTCACATTACTCGCTCGCCATAGGTGCACATGGATGCAATCCATGTCACGCCAAGGCTTTTCCTGCCAGTGAGATGAAAAGGGAAGTTGTATACCCAGGTGTCATGCAGTGACCCTGTCCTGGGTTATGGTGTGGAATGTATTCTATCACTATCTTCACGAACTGATAAATCCAATTATTGGAGCAGTGCTCTTCCCAAACCCCCTGAGCTATTTTCTGTTAATGGCCCATCAATGCCTTGCCCATGACTCATAGATAACTCCCTCTGGGAGCTATCTCTCTTTAATGGGCCATCAAGGACCTCCCGTATGAC
>VZUI01000726.1:0-35018 GCA_013401135.1 Cettia cetti | reverse complement strand
CCGCCGGGAGAAGCGCCCTCTTGTCCCTCTGTGTCCCCTCTCCCTCTGTCCCATTTTTCGTCTTTTTGCTCTGTTTTCTCTAGCCTTCTTTAGTCGGGTAACTCCTTTTATTTTGTCTTTTCGTCACCAATAAACGGTTGTCAGATACAACGTTTGCCTCGTTTGGCTTGATTCCATTCCCGACCATCTATTTTTAAAATAACTCCTCTCAGTTCCCCACGTTGGAACACGATACCTAGTAAAATCAGCTACCAAACCACAAACCACTGCTCTTTTCTAGAAAAAATGTGATGTGATAATTTTATCACATCAGGAAATGTTGATTCATTACTAGCCCAGAAGAGTAAGTAAGACTCTCCTCCAGTCATCTTTTCCCTTGCTATGGTATATAGACTATTAAATGAATCTAACAAAACACCAACTTTTACAGGGAAATCTTGGAAAAAGAGGAAAGCAAAATGATTTTTTTCTCCTCAACAATGGCAAAAGATAACTTCCATCTGTTTGTTTTTGTGCAGTTAAAATTTGTAGAAGATACTGTTTGAATATAAAGAAAGCTGTTTTTCTGAGACTACCTTGAATAGTCCTTTTGATCTTCTGATACAAACTGGGACACTTTTCCTTGCAAAAGACTGTTTATATGATATTTTAATTTCTATTTTAAAGGAAAAAAGTCTATTTTTAGCTAAGTTTTATGTAATTACTGATTGAATAGGAAGAACAGTTATTTTTGGGTTTGTTTCTTTTCTCCAGTTCTTCAGCCACAAAAAAAAAAAAAACAAAAAAAAAAAAAACAACACAACAACAACAACAACAAAAAAAAAACCAACCAAGCCAAAAAACCCAAGCCACTTTATGACTCCTTATCCTTTCTTATTTTTTTTAATATGTGTCCTCTTTAATTACATGTCCTTGTCAAGGAAGGGTCTAAAATTTCAGTCTTGTTTCACTTTTTTTTTTTTTTCCCTTGCCTGTCTTGTTATTGTGTCTGAGAACTGGTAAACCTTTCATAAAATACCTTTGCCTAGTGCCTTAAAATCCTGTAAAATAAATAAATAAATAAATAAATAAATAAATAAATAAATAAATACATACATACATACATACAGCCAGACAGACATACACGCATGCATGCATACATGCATACATACATAGAACCTGAAAAAAAATCATGCAAAAGCAATAATAAATATGTCAAGTCTCTGGCTGCCACATCAAAAGAAAAAAATCTGTTATTATCATACTATGGCAGTCATTGGTTAGCAGAGCTGAATAATGCCAGCAATCTATCATGTTTTAGGCTTGATTTTAAGGCTAGCAAGAGTATAGTAGGGAATAAAGTCTTCAGTGAGAGGGAATAATATGGAACTCAAAGCAGGTTTAGAAAGATCAAAGGAACCATTACTGGGCCAGCATTCAAACAGTGGGGAGGGAAATACGGTGTTCCTAATTCTCCCAGATATTGTGGAAAAAGCTAGTGAAGGGATTTATAACGCAAAGCAAGAACTTAAAATCAATAGGATGCTTTACTGGTATTCACAGTTGTGCCTGTAAAGCATAGGGTGAAGTGGTTAATTAATCCATTTAAAATACTGTATTTTGAATTAATTTGAAGTTTTCTACAGTAAGACCAGTTTACAAATCTGTCTGGGAGATAGAAATAGGTATCCATAGCTTTGAACTGGTGCATAAGTGGATCAATCGCTGTGTGGAAATCTGCTTTTAATAAAAGTCAGAAAACTTTGGTGACGTTATTTAAGTGCTTTTGCATGTCAGAATAGATCAGATATGTGTTATTATTCTAATATAACACTTGAGAATTACACTGATTTGAAACAAAATAAAAACCAAAATAGAATACCAGGAAAATACTTTCATGTTAATGTTAAGCATTTCAGCTATCTTTTAAATGCAAGAAATTATTTTACAAATATAAAAATCTGACATAAATAATGTATATTTACATTGCATTGACATGATATATATGTGCATCCATGTGTTTCTAGTAAATTATGTATTTCTAGCAATGGGCAGAAATTGATGCACAGGAAGGTCCGCCTAAACATGAGGAAGAATTTCTTTATGGTGGATGATCGTTCACTGGAACATATTGTGAGAGATTGTGGAACCTGATTCACCAGAGAGACTTGAGAATGATCTGGACACAATTCCATGCCGCGTGCTCTCCGATGGCCCTGCTTGAGCAGGGAGGCTGGACCAGATGATCACTGTGGTCCCTTCCAACCTAACCCATCCTGTGATTGTGTGATCTAAAAATTCCTAATAAATTAAAAATATACCAACAAAGGTTATATTCAAATAGCCACAGAGAATCTTTGCATTAATCACACTCAAGGGAGTAATAACCACAGTTGAATAATAGTACTATTTAGATACTGTTTGCATTCTGCCTGCATAGATCAAGGATGTAGTATGTCACTTGTCCAGGTGACTAAAAATATTCCAAGCCTTGTTTTACCATGCTGGAGAGATGTGTTTTCTACCATGGGCTAAGACGTTCCTGGGCAGGGCATCTTTAACCATTTATGAAAAAAGGACCCCTACTCATAAAAAACAGCATTTTCGAGGGATATGCGGCAGTCCAAGTCTGATATTGTGCACTAAGAAACATGGTGAGGTACAGAATCTGTCTTTTTGTTTGTGTGTACACACTCATAGAAAAGCAGGAGGTGAATAAGACTGTGTGAGAGACTGAAATGTTAATGATTAATGACTCAAACTATTGGCCATTTGCAAAGCAGAGGGTACTTTCCTGGTGATAGGCAAGGTAATAGCCCAGGTGCAGAGGGTGTGAGCACCAGAGGATGGCCACAGCAAATCAACCTCTTCTTTCCATTCCAAACAAACTATTGTAAAATAAACCCTACCTATATGTATTTATAAACACTGATCACTACATTTTATTTCACTGTAATCTGCACCAGAGGATCTATTAACAAAAATCTGAGTTACCTTCATCTTCAGGGGTAGGTCATAACTGAGAGTCAGGTTACCTTCCTGATAGCATCAAGAGAGAAGGTTATCCACCATTGCTGTTTAACACCCACACCAGAAAATCAGGAAATAAAGGGAGATAACACAATAGATTGCAATTTGGGGGTGGGGGGAGGCCGGGGTGGGGAAAGCAAAGGGAAAAAAATAGAAAAGATAAAATCTTTGTTTTAGTGGTGAGGTCCTGTATTCTTTATCAGGAAAAGCTAAGTTTTCTCTGGGGGTTTCAACAAAATATTACTGAAAATACTCCTGGACTCACCAAACGTTTGGTTAGGGAGCAATTAGTACAAGTGAAAGAGTATAGCTGCTCTATTTTATAGGCTAAATCCTGGGCACGCCATTTCAAAAATTTCTTCATCCCTCAGATTTCTTTAATCATACTGAGAAGTGCCCAGGAGGAATTTAAAAGGCCCTGTGAAAATCTTAACTTTCTTTTGTGTGAGCATGTATGAATGTTAAAAAATACATTGATGTAACAATGCTAGGTTCTTTCTCTTTCCTTCCTGTTCATTCCCTGCTATATGAAATATCTAATGTCAGATCCTACAAGATTTTGTTAATCTTCTGCTTGCCCTTTCTTTTTTAAAATAACGGTGTTGTCCCAGGCTGGTCATGAAAAAAATAGTGATTTTTTTTCTGCTTTTCAGATAAATTACAAATCTGAATTAATTTATTTACTGAGTGAGCAAGAAAAAAATATGTTGAGAATTTGGTTTTTGCAGACAGAGAAGAACTGGCTTCAGTTTTTGCAGGGCCTTTTGTCTGTGGTAGGATACGCTCTTTCTAATGGACAGGTATTTCATTCCTGTATAAAATCACAATGAAATGCTTTGTAAACAATTTCTGTGTGGAGATCAAAATAGATGTATTCTCCAAAATACCTGTCAAATGCCAAAAGACTGTCTGCAATATGTCATGGCAGTCCTTGGATTTTTCTAGGCTGCACAACTGTTGCACCATACTACTTTTAGAGGGCTTGACTAGGATAAATAAATTACTTTTTATTTCAATATTTTCTTCCACTGTCTATCTTGGTGTTTACATGAATTATGGAGTAGAAAAAGACAAGATAGTGGCTTTTGCACATACAATTTTGAAATTATTGTTTTGTTCTGTTTTGGAAGTGGAATGAATGAGTGCTGAAAGTCAATAAAGCAGAATGAGCAAAACAAACAAAAAAAACCCCCTCCATATTTCTCAAGGCTTCCAGTTCCATTTCGGTGTGAAGTCCTAATAAACTCCATACAGATGAAAGCGTCAGTATGAGCCAGAGGAACAAAATTATTATAAGGACAGTGAACATGGTCTCCTGCACAGCCAGTGCCAGGCAACTGAACCCCTCCAAAACACAGCAAACAGATCATTCACATGCATCTCTCAGAGCATGCAGTCAGCAAGCACAGAGATCAGAGAGCAGGGAAATCTGAATATTGTCTGGATCAAAGAGAAGAGCAAGCAAATACTTGCAGAATGCCACTTCCCAAGCACTTGGTCAAGGCTGGTATTTGGAAGCTAACAGAAATCAGCAAATCTTCCAAATTTTCCAGAACTTAAGAAATCCCAAAATTTTGGTTTATGCTTAGCAGAAAATGATGTAAAGAAGTGGGGACTCCAGATAAATCACTTTGGAAAAAGACACTGTTCTATTTTCTCTAAGGAACATATAAAAATTTGTTAGAATATCATACTGCAAGAGGTACAGAAAATAGTTACTAATAGAAATAATTCTCATAACTTTTCCTGATATTAGAAAAATCTTAGAGTGGAAAGTGTTATGCTCTCTCTTTAGTTCTCATGATTTTAATTTCCACAGAAAGAGTATTGCTTCTCTATTTCATTTATTCTTTGTATTGTTTGCTTGGTTTTTTGAGGAGATAACTGGAATAATAGGGTAAAGTAGAGAGAAAAATTTTCTTCCTCACTGGTAACATGAAGCAGAACCTGGAATGTCACCACATTTGGTTTTATGTTGACAGAACAATACCACACATAGTTCTCAATATTTATTATTCTCTGCTTTACTACAGGTTTGGGTATAGAACTCATACTGTAGGAATAGTTAAGCAGGAATACAAGGAAATATTGCAGGGAAATTCAAAGGTTTTTGAAATATTTCTACATACCTGTGGGTTAACCTGTGTCTCAGCTGCTTTTCCTGTTCTTTTCCTGTTCAATCAAATTAAAATTTTTGAATAAGAATAATAATTACTGTAAAATATTTCTAGGTCTATATTCAAAAATTGTCAAGCAAGATATGCTTGTATGGGGAGGCAAACATAAACCAAAGCAGAGATTTTGTTCTTTTGTGGAGTCTAAAAATACAACATTCTTAGGAGCATACTAAGTGCATTTGAGAAGTAGCAGTATATGCTAGTAAGGACAGTCCCAGGGTCCCATATAGTGAAAAAATTGTTGAATTTTAATCTCTCTTGTACTTCCAGATATTGCCTAAGGCTCAAACAAAAACCTTGACAATTAGGCTACCATTCTGTTTTCTGTACTATATGTTTCCCCAACTTTATGTTGCTTCCTGTAAATGTTAACAGTTGGCATAATTCTAAGTTCTTCCCCTTGCTTCCAAATCTTCTTAACCAGTCAAGGGACTGGTTTTCATTAAAATGAAAACATATATAATTGCCTTCTCACTTGGCACAAAGCCTTAGAAAAGATGTAGTAGTCACCTTACCAGGTTATCCGCATCATCTTATAACAGACTTCAAAACCTTCCCCAAGACTGTAAATAAGCAAAACATTTTTTATTTTCTTCCTTCCAAAATTCTGTTTCATTAGATGGATGTCCCTACTTTTGCAGATACAGGACAAAATCTTCACCTTCATATGCAGAAGTGGCAGTAGTAGTGATTCCTGATATCTGAGACAGAAAAGCTGTTTATGGAATTACGTGTGTAAGGGCAGTATTTTCTGCACTTCACCGTACCTATTATAAACAGAAACATTAACTATCTTTTGCAACTGGGAAATATCTACTTACTTTTCTGATGGACAAAATCCAACACTGTTCCAGAATGCAAATACTCTGAAAGTCAGCAGACTCTTGAGATGGACCTGCACCAGCATTTTCATCATCCTCCTCTTTCTCTTTCTCTTCATTACTATTGCCACGCCAACTTCTAGAAGTGGCTACCTAACCCCAAACTAGGTTTATCTTTTCAGTACCATATTCACATGATGAATACACAGAGCAAGATTCCCTATGTTCTTTTTCAGATTTTCTTTTATAGAAGTTGACAAGCAACCCTACACTGAGATTTCCCAGCCCCAGCAGAGTTCTCAGAATGATGTTTTAGAAAATTAGTTTATATAATTATTATAATATATATATTATTTTATAATCTACTAATATTTTCATGAGTAATTTCAATATGGGGCTTTTCACTTTTTTCCCTTTTAGTTTCAGTGGGGTTTTTTGTTTGGTTTGTTTTGGTTTTTTTTTTTTTTTTTTTTCTTTTGAGGCCTGGGACCAGTGTTGAATCCCAGGATAAGGGTACACAGAAAGGGAAATGCTTACTGCAAGGATGAAGTGAACTGATGTATAACTGCTGCCTCATAAAAACATTGCAGCCAGCTAGTACAAGGATTCTGAGGGAGATAGTCTGACTGTCCAGCTGTGCTAGACAAGTCTTCCAGAGGCTGCTGCTTTCTGTGTGCATTCACTGAAGATGAGCATTGATCTGAACAGGGACTGCAGACATCAAACAGAAAAACAAAAGTTAGTCACAGAGAGAAGCCAGCATGGACAATGATTTCAAAGGTGGCACTCACCTCATGTTCTTGAGCCATCTGACAATTGTGCCACTGGGTTAAGTTATAGTTAGCAGAAAATGAGCGAACTAAACCAGATATTTACAATGATCCACATGTGGGATAACCTGAATTTTCCAGCGACAGTTTAAAATTAGACAGTCAAAGTAAAACTTTAAGATACATAGAAAATAAGATAGTTTCTTAAATAGCTGAGAAAATAATAAAGTCCATGAAAAAAAAATATATAAAATGCAATTGGCTAGTATTCAAATAAGTATTTTATATGAACAAATGAACATATTTTCTCTGGAGAAAAAAAAATATTTAATTCTAAGTTATTTTTTACTAGATCTAGTTGTAATTCCCAAAGATTTTAATTTACATCTTTAAACTTGAAAAGTAAAATAAAGAATAACTTTCTATGCATGAGAAGCATTAGCAGTTTGGTAGATATGATTCTACTTTAGGGCTTGGGAATGAAAAAAATGACTGATCAAGATCATATCTAACCTTTTTTTTTTTTTACTTTCCTGTCCTCTCCTTCACCCTTCCCCTTCTTACCTGAAAATTCATATTCCTGAAATGTGTTCTTTCAGTGTCTAGAGTCTGTGGTGGATACTGAAGCTCAAAAGATTGGATAAACAATAGAAGAGTCAAGATTTAAATAAGGATAAGAAATTAATAATAGACTCTCAAACAGAGGCTGAATGGACAAGTCATTTCAGATACTGTTTTTATTAAGCAAACATCCAGGCACTGTTTGGTGTACCAGATTGATTGGGATTAGAAGTCAAGGTGGTCTGACTGAGCTACAAGTTAACAGCTAAGAGCAATCATTCATATTCACTGTGATGGGAAGAACAGATGAAACATCAGAATCTAAAAGAAGCTACTTGAAAGGATCTTGTGTATGTCTTTGACCTCTGTGTAGTAGTAAGTGGAGAATCCACAGTGACATAATTAGATATCAAATAATCACATTCAGTTACTGTTTACAATACAAGTGCCAGTAGCGAACACACTCTGCTGCCTGCATAGAGTCTGACAGCTTTAGCACTTCTTATCTAGCCCTCTGTTCCTGATTTGCAGTGTGAGGATTTAAAGATGGAAGAGATACTGCCTGGATCGTCTAATTTGTCTGCACTCATTACAAATTTCCTTTTCAGCCTCTAAAAGCACTGAGTCCTTTATAAAAAGGGAATCTTTGAAGCACTGAGGCTTGTCAAGGAGACTAAAGGAGACTAAAGCAACATCCCTCAGTAATTGTAAGCCTTCAGTCCTGTAGCCTTCCCTTTAACCAGAAGATCTCATTCTGGCTTAGATGAGAAATTAATGAATATACATTTCTATTTTTCAACAGTGTAGTTCCACCTGTTACCTTTTGTATGTACTTATATAATATATTATATAAATTATGGTTAATTTTTATGTATGGTTTTAATTTATTATTGGATACATTTCTATATAAATGGATGTATAAATATAAGGTTGCTTCTTGGTAAGCTGGATTTTTTTTTTTTTTTTTTCAGATAGCCAGACTAAAATTCAAAGTTTTGCAATTCTTACACTTTAAACAGAGCATCTGAAATTTTAAATGCTAGTTTGGATATTTTGGAGTTATGGTTAGAATGGTTAGAATGGCTCTTTTCTTTCTCATGTCCAACTTTTCAGCAATGACTCCTCCAGAGTGGTTTGTGCTTTGTCCTTTGTTCATCTGATGTGTTCTGAAAAATGCAATGAGAATGGGAAGGAGGGAAGGGAGGAAGGGAGGAAGGGAAGGGAGGGAGGGAGGTAGGTAGGTAGGTAGGGAGGTAGGGAGGTAGGGAGGGAGGGAGGAAGGGAGGAAGGCAGGAAGGCAGGAAGGAAGGAAGTTTAATAATGTGGAGCACTTTGTGTTAGGTCCATGTAGTAAATGCAAAAATTAAGAAACTCAGAGTGCTTTAAATGTTTCACTTTTTCATGGAGACATCACTGTTTAATTGAGGACTTCTGTCTGTATGATTGCATAGCACATATAAATCTAGCTCTAAACTGCTTCTTACCATTTTTATCCATTCAGTTAATGGCATAGGTGGTGAAAATAAGCTTGCTGTAGCTATAGTCAAATCCTATCTTGACTAAAGAGAACCTAGTAGAATTGAGCCAGGGAGCAGAAGGATGAGAGATTTAAAGCGGACTCAGAGGATGAGATTTATTTTAAGGTCTGCCTTAAAAAGGAACAGGTGTCAGTAATTTGCAACAAAAAAAAATTCATACTTTATAAACATATTCCCAAATCTTGTACCAGTAACATAAACCTCTAAACTTGCTACAAAAAGTGTATTATCTGTTAAAGTACATTTTGTCATATTTATTGCATTTATGGATTTCTCTGACAATAAGATTTAAATGGTTAACTGAATAGTAAGGACTTAAAATTTCTGGTGCACTTGAAAATATCCTCTAATAACCTCATACAGGTAAAGTTATAAAACACTTTTTAATACAAACTTGCTTGAGAATCAATGCTTTTACAAAGTCTATAAAGTCACTTTGCTCCTCTTCCCCCAAGAGAATGATGAATAAAAACTCTCTTTGAATTCTGCTCTTTTGTATTTCTTATCACCAATCACCAAATGAAGGCAATCCAAATTAAGTATTCATGACCAGCTATTCCAGAAGAAGTGTTCCTAAACAAACATATGTGAAAACATTTCTTATTCTAGAATAGTTGTACTTTATTTTGACTTGAAATAACCTGCATTTTATCAAAGTGGGAACAAATCACTTAGGTTGAAATGAAGCCCATGGCTTGGACTGCTTGAAAATTACTATTGAGCTTTAAAACTTAGTGGGAAACATCTTTAAACATAAATGTCTTAGTATTGAAATAGCTCTAGGTGGTGTATTAGCCTAATAGCAAACAAATCCAAAGCAGCGAAAAGGTTCAAAACTAAAGAGCAGTTATAGCATATACAGTTTCCAATCAACATAAAATGTGGTCCAGAAATGGTAATCAGAATGCAAAAGAAAGAAAAAAAAACTCAATCTCTAAATCAGGACATTCCATTTGGTACGTTTTCAAGACCCTAACCAAGTGAAGTCAATGAATGTCTGTAAAAGGAATGCCAAAACCATATTGTTTGTTATATAACATCAATTGAGAGTGTATTGAATCTACCACAAGACTCCTTTTGTAGTCTGGTGTTTTAAACTGTAATTTCAAACAACCAAGAGGAACTAACACCATCACTCTCCATATTCACATCCATTGCTAGTGGCTAACAAAAAGGGCAATACTTAAATCACTTATATACCTCCCAATCAGTGATTTCTCATTATCCAACAAGGAAGAGTTATTGATACTTTTAAGAGAAACCATTAAAAATATCTGACCAAGAGAAATACATGAACTTTACTTATTCTAGGGTGTCAAAATTTAAATAGATGGCTTAATAATTTCTAAATTTCTTCTCAAATTAGCTGTTTTTGTGACTAGTCCAGTTAGGAAAAGAAAATATGTGAAGCTGAGATTATTTTCTTGAAAGTAAACTAGTAGTAGAGAAAGGCCTTATTTTCAGAAACTAAAATTGCTTTTATTTGCATAATCATCCCTTTAGGTAGTTAGCTATTACTTCTAACAGTGGGACCACATTATGTCTTGGTAATACAAATACTCATTTTCTTGATGCAGAAGTTCTCTGATTGCAACTACCAAAACCTGTCTGTATAAGTTCAAGAGCTGGCACAACTTCATATTACTGCAATTTCATTCTGTTTTCAAAATGTAGCTTGATACATCTTAAACTACTTGCAGTTTATTTTTAAATTTTATTTTAAAACATCAAAACTGTACATGATTAAACTTACCTGTTTTGAAAGAGCTGTTACCTTTTGTGCTGATGTCTCCCTGTTTTACCTTCCCTTTCAAACATATCAATATATTGCAGGGAATAGTAGCCGCAAGGCAGAACAACATTGGAAAGATCTATGCTTATTAAACTACAGTAAACTAAGGAAAATTAGATACTGTTTACATAAAAGAAACTGGATTAAGATATGGTCCATTTTGTTTAGAGAAAGCAGTTACTGAGAGATAAACTAGATTAAGTTTGAAACAAGTGAAAACAAAGGAAAAGTTCTAATAGAGTTTAAAATAACAGATTTCTTAAAAGAAAAAAATCTCATAATTTTTCATGAAGTCAAGTGTTACATTTGAAGCTGATGAAGTCTTTAAAAAACATTAGATAAAGAACATTTGGGTATTCATCAGTAAGTATACTTTTGGCCTATCTGAAGTTTAATCACTGATTATTTTGGTCTTTTTTTCAGTGAACTGTGCTGGATAGAGTATCCAAAGAAATAATAAAAAATTCCTTAATGGATGTTGTGGAAGTAGGAGGCTATTAAAGAAGAAATAAAGAGAATTATCTACCTTTCTCCCTCACTGTCCACCACTCACTAGTACCTCTGAGTACACAGGGAGAACACAAAGAGTAGTTTGTGTGATAGATACTGATTTGCCTCCAAGAGTGACAATGCTATTAAATTAGAGCTATTAACCTTGACAACAATGCATTTATGTCCCCAAAAACTTTTTTACATAATACACAGAAAACTTTGGGGGTTTCCCCCCAACTAATTCTTTCATGTGACTTTATTTTTAATAACATTTACAGAGTTTGTGCCCAAAACCTTTATGTAAGCACACTGGCTTCATTAGGGTTTTGGATCTGTTTTCTTTGGGTTTATTTTTTTTTTTTGGGGGGAGGAGGGGGCACAGTTTTTTTGGGTTTTTTTGAGGGGGGTGGGGTTGCAATATATGCTTTCAACACAGTCTGATTCTTGATGAGCTTTTGGGCATAATCATGCTGGAATAATCTTCTTTTGTAAGGATGGCAGCCCAGTAACTACAGGAAAATTAATCAATGCAGATAATAGAGTGAAACTTCCTCATGAAATTTAGTAGAGAACAGAGTTATTACTTGAGAGGAGAAATTTGGTTTCATAGCTCATCTTCCATAATAGGAAAAAAAAATAGTTTAATCACCTCAAATTACATAAATTTTAAGAAGTGGCATATACAAATCTGTCTAAACCGTGATTTAAAATAGTTTATAGGAAAAATTAAATAACCCATGTGGATGCAATGCCAGACTTTATCCTAATAGCTCCGAATTACAAAAGTCTATATTGTCCAGCCATGACTTCAAGACTATGAAGTGTCAAAGGAAAGCCTACTTGCTCCTTGTTAGGAAGACCAAGCAGACTGCAAAAGGCAATATACAATCCAGAGTGTGAGTTCCATGTTTCTGGGTGCTCTTCCACCAGAGTAGGGGAGGAGTGATAACTACAGTCATGTCTCTGGCGTATTAACCACTGACATATAATAAAGTCTGTGGAAGTTCTGAGGTATTGCTAACTTGCAAGTCAAAGGAAAAAAAAATAATAATAAAAAAATCCAGTAATTTCATTCTACTTGAATTAGTGATTTTATGCAACATCTATTAATATTATTTTTGCGGTGATTTTTCTTCCCTTTAATGAAGAACATTTAAGTCACAACAGTAAAGAAAGTGTTTGAACTATGTCCTATTTCCTTCAGAATTCCCAGCTATCATGTCATTTTTGACTTTTAATTTCTAGAAATACTTCAGAAAAAATCTGAAAGATGTCCTGTTTTATATAAGCTCCAAAAAATCAATTAATGTCAATGCCTTGGACCAATTGAGACAGAATTAGAACCTTAACAAGCTTTTTTGAAACATAATGGGCTTTTTCTAGGTTTTTTTTTCTTTTCTTCTAAAATAACACACAAATTCTGACAAATTATCTTACAGAACTTCCTATATAAACCCTTACTGAAAATATCCTTTTTATTCATAAAATACCAATGTGTAATTGCAAAAGATTTTAAGGTGTAATAAATATCTAAAATTACTTTTTAGTTTCAAGTGTATGCATTTTAGCATTTGCCGAGATAAAGATGACAATAAATTTAGCTTTGATTTGTTGTGTTTTGACATGAAAATCCTTAAAAAAGAGATTTCAATTTGACAGAGATTAACAACGTAAAAATTTTCAGTAGTTTTTTTACTCACACATTATCTCAAAGCTAATTACATAAATGGTATTGTGTGTATCTCAGCCAATACAAAGAGTATCTTTTGATATGTTTGGACTAGAAACGAAAAAATACAAGGTCCTTGCATCGACATTACCCAAACCTTTGTGAATCAAATCAGTCACAGCAGAAGAAAGATGATTCACAGCTAATCTTCATGAAATTTTATTCTAGGTTCTTCTGTCAGCAGCTCACTTTAAGTGCAGCTTATCAGGTTACAACACATCTTCATCCACAGAGACCTAATCTGCATTTTTGCTTGTGGTCTCTGTGTGTAGGCAATAAGTTACTCATGAGACCTTGAAAATGCTGTGCAGCAACTAAGCAAAAAAAGGAAAAAAGTTACAACTGAGGTTAATAGGAAATGCAGAGTTACCAGTGTTGCATAGGACAGTGGCCAAATGGAAAAGGATATTCTGTCAACCTAATTAGGCAACAGAGTAACTATAAATCTCTGCTCAGAAGTATGGTTCTGACTAAAAAAGGAAAACAAAGCACCACAATGTTCAACTTTTCATATTATTAATAAGTTGAGGAGATACAGATCTTCCTCATATTTTCAAGCAGTATGGAAAGTATTTAAAAAGATTTAAAAATTCTTGAGAATTTTTTTTTCTTCACTGTCTGTAAATATAAAAAGGCATTTGGCAGAGTGAATGATGTTTATGAGCAACATTAGACAAATAGATATGTATAAAAAATCCTATGTATAGTTATTCTATAGAAATCACTTTATAAATTTCTTAATGTGTAAGTTGTATTCCACCCCCCAGCTTTTCCCTATCCAGATCAGTCATTATACTCTCTCTATTAATTTTGAGCGTAGAACTACATTTCTTTTTAAGAGAAAATAAAAAAAAGAATAATAGAATCATAGAATATCCTGGGTTTGAAAGGGGCCCACAAGGATCATTGAAGTTCAACACCTTGTCCTAAACAGGACAAGCTTAAGACCTGCACCATGTGCCTGAGAGTATTGTGATGAAGAGAAAATAGATATGGCAATTTTTTTTTTTTTTTTCTCGGGAAAAGAACAAAACAAAACAGAAAACCAAAACAACAAAAACCCCACAACTTTGTCCTGTGTTCCAGGAAAGACACAGTAGTCTGTTCCAGACAGGTGGATCCTTGTTGGATAGATCAGAATTTTGATTCCTACATATGATATAAAGATAATACTGACTTTTTGTACCACTGAATTAATAAGCAAAAATCTTAAAATATTGCTTTACTATTATCAGCAGTCATGAGATCTTTTGAACTAAGTAGTTTTCTGCAATTAATTCTATGAGATATGCAGGGAATCTCCTTAATAAACACTCAAAATTATTATGAAAGACAATATTTACCCCCTTGTACTACTGCTGTGAAACAGCATAATAAATTGGAACAGGTTGCAGTTCACTAGGTGAGGTAGACTGAAAATCCATTAGATTAATTACTTCTCATAAGTATAATTATATTTACAGTATGCTACATTTCTAGATATCTAATGGGCTTCAGAGAAGTGCAAGGTATAATTAAAAACTTTATCTATGAAGGCAAATCACTAAGCTTAAAAAGAAAAATTCTTCCAGCTAAGACAGGAAACAGCAGGCTTCATTTTCCCTAATTTGTAACTATGTTACCTAAATAAAGAGCTCATGTTCTGCAAACCATAGCTAACTCTGAAAATACTCCATGGCTTAACAGTGGAAAACATGTGTTTGAGAAAATCTATAATCCTTCAAAATAGATGCTTTCTTAATGGATCTAAGCTGAGGTTGTTATTGTTATTAATATTGGGTAAACAATCTGGTTCAGCAGTTTCAGCTAACAGAAAATGCAATGTCATATGTTACTGAGTTTGTGAGCAGTCATGAAGAGTACAGAGGCTTGCATTAAATGACAAAATATAATTTTTATTTATCCTGAAAATTGATTTAAAATAGCATATGGATATGAACCAGAACCAGCAGGGAGATTGAGAAGTCAACTATAGAAGGAGTCTTACTCTGCCTTAAGGTGGATGTCTGAAAGTTAATAATATTTTGAATATTAAATATTACATTTACTAAAATCTTCTTGTTATTAGCAGAATGAAATGGATACTCACAATGTATTAGACTCCAAGAGGAAAAAAAACCAAAAAACCAAAGCAGCTATATGACATGTATGCATTTCCATCTCAATAAACCTCTTTCTCCCAAGGGTGATTGTATGATATATTTTGGATATGTAAAATCAAACAAGATGAAGCTCACCTCTAAAAGTTATCTCTTATCATATTGTTGACAAAGTATTCCAGAATCTTTTTTGTCATATAATTGTCTAAACCTTCCTTAAAAAATGGTAATTTCTTTCTAACTTGTAATGATGATATAATGGTGCCAGTAACATTTTACTTTCGACAAATCCATTTTCTTTCTTCAACTCCATCCCCTGGGAAATACAGTTTCAAGATTCTGGTGTACTCAGATGCAATTGCACATAAAGACCTTGAAATAGTTCTCATAAATCCCTTTTATAATCTTTTTAGTTTCCCATTTACACTATTTTTTCATAGCTTCTAACCTATTGTCTTTAGATTGTGCAGTTCTCCCATGTTACATATCTGATAGATCGACTTCCCTGGATGAAGCTGGAGTTCAGCTCAGCAGATCTGCACTGAGAGAGAGAGAGAACAGTGACACAGGATTTTATCATCTCTAGCCTTACTTGATTTTTGTCATATTTTAGATGATACTTTCCCTGAAATCACAGTGGAGTTACTGCCTTTTTCTAAATAAATGGGACAGGACACAGGAAAGCCTTATTTTAAGTTGTGGTAGATTGTTCTAAAAGCCAATGAAGACTGTTGTGTATGGATCTACATCTAAATCATGGGATATTAGAGCATTTCCAATCTCCAGGAATCACGTGACCAAAAACTTTCCTAGACTGGGCAAATGAAATCTTAATGCTTTACAGTTCAGGTCTTGGAACTAGAATAATAAAAATAAAAAAGAAAAACTAGAATAACCTAGGGAGCAGGATTATTCAAAGTATCACTCTGAGAGATAGACTCTTACATCTCATCTTGCAAAAACAATCTTTAATCAACATACTCTTTTTCAAAGACATTCATAAGGGCAGTGACATTTCTGAATGTAATCCATGTAATCTTTTATTTTAAATTGACCACAACTAAACCTTGGATCTCATCTAGAGAGTTTTGAAATTGCAGAGTTACTTTTCTTTTTATTCACATCTTTTCAGTTAGATTCTTCCTTTACAGAATATTGTTTTAAAAGGAAGTTGGAGATGACACATTCATTGAGGAAAAATAATTTAGAATAGAGGAAATTTGTTATTTTCTTCCTTTTTTTTATAATTCAAATAATTAACAGATGACTGAAAACCAGCAGACTGAGAGGGAAAACAAAACAACAAAACCCAAAAATAACAACGAAAACCCCAACAGCAGCAACAACAAAGCAAACAAAAAAAATCTCAAAAACCCAAACCAGCCAACCAATCAAAAACCCCAACTCCCCCAACAGATCAATTCAGATGGTTTTTATTTCTAAACTCCTTGCTTCTCATTAATCTCCTTTTTAAGGTATTATAACATTCAATGTTTTTTATTGGAGTTATAACCAGGCTATTCTATTGTTTACAGCTGCTTAATATGTTTTATTCTGAAAATAAACTTATCAATTTAATTTAACTAGAGACAGAACAGGCCATTGATGCTGCTCCTTCTCATAAAACTGTCTGTTAGTAACAGTTTAAATTGACAAGCAATTGACCTCCTTGTGTCCCGCTCAGGAAAAATGTGAAAACTGACTTAATCAGGTTAAGATATGCAATCATATTGATGTGAGGGTATGATTTAGCATCTGATTGCACATGAATGTCAGATGCATTTAGGATGAGCTTCAAAAAATGAAAGATACAGAAAAAGAGCATTCTTCACATAGAAAATATTTGTAACTCTTTTTAGATTTCTTTTATGCAACTATTATTTAGTTTTGCAGCGATTTTCTTGTCTTCAATGAAGAAAACCTCAGTGACAAAAGCAAAGTAAGAGTTTGAACTTTTTTTTTTCAGAATTCTCAGGTATCATGTCATTGCTGACATATAATTTCTAGGAATAATTCAGAAAATTCTGAAACATATCCTGTTTTATACCAGCTCCAGAAAAAACCAATTAGTAGTAGTGCCATGGGCCAATTGATATAGAATTAGAACTTTAATGAGCCTTTTTGAAAAAGAAAAAATGTAAAATTAGTGTCTTATATACTTTTGGTGCCTTGTATCCATAAATATATTAAAAGCATACTCTCCTCCAAGCAAAATTAAGGGATACATACTAATTATGAATTAGGTTTTTTATATCAGCTTGTGAGGTCTGTTGCTCTTGAGAATACCTTCTTTTCAATAATAAGGAACATATAATAAGGAACCAATGCTTGCACATTCATTCCACATTTATGTATTGGTATTCCAATTTATAATGCTTGATTTGAAAAGTCATTTTTGGCATTTGAAGGCTATTAAATACATCCACTGTCTTCCCTTCATCTACTATTTGGATGATCTTGTCATAGAAGGATATTAAACTGGTTAGAAAGGACTTTGTTTTTGTGAATCCAAGTTAACTGTACCTGAAGATTGCATTATTCTTTAAATGTCTTCAGTAGCACCCAGTACAATCTCCATCATTTTTCCAGGAACTGAGGTTAGGCTAACAGGCCTGTAGTCCCCTTGGTCTTCCCTTGAACCTTTTTTGTGGACTGGAATAACATTGACCAGATTCAAGTCATCAGGACCTCCACAGGCTCCCAAAAACTTTGGAAGGTGATAGAGGACAGTCCGGCCATGACAGCTGCTATCTTTTGTAGTGCTCAGGGTTGAATCCCGTCAGTTCCTACAGACCTGCAAATATCCAATTTATTCCCTGAAAATTTCATTGTCCACAAATGGAACACCAATGTTCCCACACAGGTATTCCTCTGACTCAGAGGATCAGGAAGCCCAAGGTCTATCAATATGACTAAAAACTGAAATAAAAGGAAAAAAATATGGAATGCCTCTACATTTTCTTCATCCTTATTAGTCAGATAAGTGTCTTCAGCAAGTATCAGTAGAGTATTTTCTTTAGATCTACTATTGCTATTAACATACTTAAAAAGCTGTTCTTATTATTCAATTTAAAATTTAATTGAGTTCTAGCCTTTCTTGTCTTCACCCTGCATCCATGAACTGTGATTTTGTAATTCATTGCAACTACTGACCTCGCTTTCAGAAATCATAAAATTTCCTATTCATTGGAGCTCCACAAGGAATTTCCTGTTCAGCCAAGCTGGTCTTCTGCACTGCTTTCTTGACTTACAACATGGTGGAATTGCTTGCACAGTGGAATTGTCTGATACAGAAATGAAGAACTTGATGAATAAAAGACCACTTTTGGTCATCCTTTCCATACACAGGACAGGGTTCAGCTTTCTTAGGCTTTCTTGGTTTATATAGCCACAGAATATTTATCCCCCAAAAAAAGGTGACTGCTAAAGATTAACATATCTTTTGGTCAAATAGTAAATGCTGTGACCAGCTACTCTCAGGATATCTGAAGTTCTTCACAAGCACACTAACAACTACTTGCATGATTAAGTCAGTAGAAATATTTTCTTGCCAAGTTGGAAGAAAGAAAGTAGAAATAAATATTGAATCTTACAATTAAGACTATCAAACAAGCAAAAAAAAATTTGGATATTTTTTAACTTTTATTTGAAAAAAAAAACCCTTTTAGGCAATGTATCTAAAATTATAGTATTTCTGAAAAGGATGTAGATTACTAAAAATAAAGGTCTGGCATTTTTATTCACACACATTTGAAAGAGACTTCTCTATAGTCCTCATTAATTCCATGAGAATTTCCTTCAGACTGTCTTAGTCTTGTTTGTTTTGTATTGTTTTATCATCTTGCAGAATAAAACAAAAGACTGCGATTATCCAATTATAAAAATAATAAACACTCTCACAACGTAGAGTTCCCATATTTAGGTCTTGTGCTTTTTCTGTAGGTATAGAACACAAAACAATTCACTGTCTAATCTCAATCCCAAACTGAGCATTTAGAGAACAGGGAGCCCCCCTTACACTCCTAATTATAAAGTTTCATAAAAGATAAGAATAACTGTAATTTTATATAAATATAGATTTCCTACATGCCTTCCAGGTTTTTTTTTTTTTGTTTATAATTTTAATAAACAAAATAATTAAAACATGTCCTTCTCTTATATAAAAAACATTATTATTACAACCAGAGATTCAAATGTTTTGTCCTCAATATGATAATAATAAATTAGTAAGTAGAGTTGCTGTGTTTTGGGATTATTGTGTTTTCTTATAATTTTGTCACTTTTTTTTTTTTTTGCAAGGTACTGGTCATTAAAAAATACAAAGCCCTATCAATGTAACCTTTGATCAATACAGTGCAAAAAAGCTTCTTTTATTGACTGCATGTAAATGATAAATGCACAACCTGATGTTCTTTTACAAAACCTAACTCTTCTTGCTTTCTTCTTCTTTACGGACTATTCACTATATAACTTTCTTTTTCACTGTTTTAGATTTTATAATTGATTCTGTGAATGATGTTAGATTAACAAATATCATGGAGACAAAAGTCTATTTTTTTTTCCAGCCAAACAGTATATCCTCAGTGCACAGTTTTTTATGGGATTACTGTAATACTTCTTTTCTTATTTTCTTGCTTTATTTTGTGAAAACCACTTTAAGAAATCTTTAGAGATTGCTTCTTCACACAAATCTCAGGAATATTTCTTAACACTTGATGCCACCTGTTCTAAATGAAGCACACTTAAATCTACACATAGAAACCTAGACAATTCTGAGAAGTGCTCAACAAGAAAATAATTGAATGATGGGGAAAATAAACTTAAGAACATGTTGAAAGCCCTTTGGTAAGTTAATTATTCTTAATTTAAAATAAATATGTCATTTTAAGGAGAAATATATGATATTTTAAAAATGCAGTTTTAAAAAAATCAGTGGAATGGAAGGGAAATGGCTGTATTAATAAAAGAACATCGTATCAATGGGCAAGCAACACAGAGGAAAAAAGACATGGGGTTTCAATATTTTGATTTTTCTAGTAAATGATTTAGTGGTTTGGTCATTTCATGCATTTTTTTTCTTCAAAAAAATATATTTAGAATGCAGAATCTGTTGAAATGTCAAGCTTTTTAGACTTATTAAGTAATCTGAAAAAGATATGCTGCAGTCATGGCATTTGCGTTTGATTAGCAAAGGCAACATAACTCAGTATGACATTCTGTTAAAAAGGAATTAAATATTATTACATGTAGATGGTGGTCAAACAGTTTACAAGACCTTCTGTTTATTTATGTGCAGTTGAAAACTGTCATTTTGGAACGAAAAATAAGTAGGATAAGGTAATAAAGAATCTTCCTCCTGTTTGTTTTCAGCAGCCTTCTCCATCTCTTTGCATCAACTCTAAGAAATCACTAGAGCTGTTAAGAGCTTCTGTTTTAGGTGCCTATCCTTAAGTCTCTTCTAGTGTAAGACATTTCTCTGTACAGACTTAAAGCTTAACCTATAGATAGGCAAAAGCAAACAACTGTGCCATTGTTTTTAGACTGGTTAGGAGAAAGGAAAACTAGTGAATGATGGGTGCTGAAACAGAAGATTTCAGATTTAACAACACTTGCATTGAAGAGGATAAGTTAGTTGTATAGAATATATTTTTTTATCAAAAAATGTTGATTTGAGGGTCACACATCTCAGCTTGGTCATATCACATAATTTGAGATGGTTAGTGAGACCTGTTATTTGAGTGACCTAAACAGATTTTATGTCATCTGAAAAATATTCTTGAAAAATACTCTGCTAGCACTGGAAGCACATTATTAGAGAAGAAGAATGTCTCAACAGACACACTTTTCTTTTGCACCCAGCTTCCATTTCATGAATATCATGCCAGAGTCCAAGAAGCATTTGGACAACTCTTTAAGACACATGGTGTGCTTCTTGGGTGTGACCTATGCAGGTCCAAGAACTGGACTTCAATGATCCCTTTGTGTCCCTTCTGACTCAGGAAATTCTAAATAATATTTACAAAAAGAAAAAAAGATGGAGGGGAAGTAGAAGATATCACCCCATTTTACAATACCAACAGTGAAGACATAAAGCCTAAACTCAGAAAAAAACATGCATTAGCCTATTCAGAGCAATCAGATGACAGGAAAGAGATGTAAACTAGTACATTAAGGCCAAATGTCCATTCAGAAGAGCATTTTTAAGCCAAAATTTTGATGCGGAGAAATATGTTGGATGTCAGTGCACTCATACACATTTGTAAAATATCTTTAACCAAGATATTTTCTAGTAATTCCTCTGTCTTAATGTATTGCTTCCAATATGAAGCTTCCACTGTATTATATTACTAAAATACTACAATGTATTAAAAAAAGAGAAAATTTTCTTTTCAAGCATTTCAAGGTATCTTTTAAAAAACCACAACACACAAAACTCTAAGAATCCTTCACAGTCTCTAATCCACTCAATGGAAAGAAAATAATGGGATTAGATCACTATCATGGTTTCTTTCATTGAATTAAATGGAGATGACTGTGCTCTTCAATACAGCAGAACATGGAAACACTTTTGTTGGCGTTAAATTTAGATGTCCTCATTGTGTTCATAGTGTTTAATCCATTAATGCCATTATCAAAACCTTTTCTTCACCTGACTAGCAAATTCTAGTATTAACAGCTGCTTAAGACTGTATAAAGAACTAGTCTGAACTAATTTTCTGTCTGGAATTTTAAATCATTGGCTTCATTATTAAGTGACAGTGTCTAATTTTGATCTGCATTTCACTGCAGTGTTTCTATCATACCTGAGAAAATTCTTTCATTTTACAGTTCAGCCATTTCATGGATATCTGGGGATCTGGTTTAGATGACCACTCCTGTACAATGAAAATATGTAATTCATCAAAATGTAATAAATCTACTAGAATTATGGGAAATACATGAAAGGATTTAATAAATCCTTTTTAGAAAGATAATTTTTATTTCATATGATCAAAACAGAACATTTAAATTTATCTGTTATAACTTTAGGCACATAAATTCTTTGTGGCTTAATTTTACCTTGTAGTTTTGTCACATATACAGGTTCACTAAAAATGTAATGTTTCATGAATTTTTTATTGAAAATAAAGATTCATCCACATGGAAAAAAGCTACTTTTGAAAATTTGATATCAAGTCTAAACTTTGATTTTATACAGCATTCATATACATATATAACTAGACATAAGAAGTTGTAAGCATACTTTCATATTCATTTGTGATGAAAACAATAGTTATAGTCACAAGATGAAAAAATTGATTGGTTATTAAATAATATTTTGTAAATTATTTCAGAATAAGCTTCAGTTTTCATGTAAACTTACTTCTAATAACTGTAAAGATTTTTTTACAAAAATTTTTAAGAAGGAATGTAGATTTCACTGATTGTCTCACAATGGTTTTAATGTGCGCTGAAAATATGAAAAGTAAATATTTTAATAATTTCATTATGTCTTCCTTATTTGTCTGCATTGACTTTGCTGTTCCTATAAATTGCATTTCCTGAAGTATTATGACTCATCTTTGTCCAGTTCCTGAAAAGAGGCAGTTTAAAGTAAATTTCTATGGCTCATCCTCTACTTGTTTACTATCTACTGTCTTAAGTACCTCCAAATTTTAGATTCTTACCAAGAAAAATAACAGAAAATGACAGAATTTTGGAAAAAAAAGAAAAAGAAATGGAGGGAGTGACTTCAGAGTAATGATAAATAATCTAAAAATAAGAGTTTAGCTAAACCAAAATTAAGGGGAATGAGAGAGATAGCAGGACAGAGAGGGAGAGAGAAGAAGAGAAAATATTTTAAATGGAAAACCAGCTATCTTAAAAGTAAAGAGGTAAGATTAACAAATGGAATGTTTAGACTGAATATCTGTAGATATTCTGTCAGGGAGATGTAATAGGATTTGGAATAGTCTCCTAAGGGTAGTGGTAGAAGATTTATCATTTAGCATTTTCAACACTAGACAGGACAAAGCACAGGAAAAAATATAGTTGGAGAAAATCCTGCCTTGACAGAGAGATGAAATGAATAATCTAATAGGCCTTTTCCATCTCTAACTTGTTGCTATGAAACTGCCAGAAAAGAATAAATTTAATCTTCTTGGTGTCTTTTATTCTTTTATACATAAATTATCCTAATCTTTCTGTGCATTTTCCACCTCTTCTGTCTCCTTTAACACAGATTTAGAATGGGTATTTAAAATGTTTTTATTCTATTTCCTCTTCTTCAACTGTTGCAAATTAATTTTAGTTCTCATATGAACAAAACATGAAAATGCATAGTGGTTAGCTGTGTATTAGAGATGAACAGGAACTTTTCATTTCAGTGTTTTCTCTTGGAATTGTCAGGATTTTCAATAAATTTCTGTAAAATTTTAGACAGCAGTTCCAATACAGACAAAATTAAAAATAATTACTGGACATGTTTTGAACATTTTATTTAGAAATAATATTAAAAAGATGGTTTATGTAAGTATTTTAAAAAATGCAGGAATAATACTGCTGAAGGAAACATAAATATCACTGAAACCTTTCAGGCAGTACATTTTACTATTCTGTTACTGTTCTTGATTTTGTTTGCATTTATATACGCTGGTTTTTTTCAGCAAAGGAAATGGCTGGGGATACTTTATTCTCAGAGGATCATATAGACATGTGCCACAGTGAAGTTACCATGCAGGGGTACCTTCTCATCTCTGAAATTGTCTTCAGAGAGCCAAGGGCCACAGGAGACTTTGGAGTGACAAGCCACAAGAGACAAACCACAAATTTCAGAGGAGGTCCTATGAGAATCAGAGCTTTGTCACCCATGCCAAAATGGAAAATCACAAGGAGAGGAAAAAAATTATTGTTGTAATGTGCCAAATATACATAAGTGGAATTAACAGTGTGATTCATGGAAAAAAAATCCCAAACGAAACACTATATTGTAGTTTCATTGATTGCTTTCAATGACATAATTTTCTGAAGATCTCTAATTGCTCTTGAGGTCAGAAAGCCAGGTGGGTTTGGCATGTTTTGCTAATGAATTAATGAGTCTGAGATAAGCAAATGTCACAATCCATGGAGAGATTAATTATTGGTAAATTGGTGATACTCCTATTGCATGACTGATGGAACTCTTTTATTTACACAACTTTTGAAATATTGACTTTAGTTCTGAAATTGAAATTTTCCTTTTCTCTTTAAACAGCAATAGTAAAAGTAGTTGAAAGCTACTGTTCTTTTAAAGATTTGTGGTTTATTTACCATTTCATGCAATTACTTAAGAGTTAGGAGAACCAAAAATTCTGAAGTAAGAGTTGTTAAAAAAGTGCCTTCACTTTTTCTCAGTATTTTGAATAGTTAATTGGCTCAAAATACTGTGTCTAATATGTTGTGTAAATAATTTAGTTCTGGCAAAAGTACATATTGGTTTGTAAAAAGACAAATACCTGAAAACTGTGGCTTTAATGAGATGTTTTATTTTACTAATACAATTGAACAGTGTAATTCCAAATCTCTTTAAGAACTTATATAATAACAAAATGACATCTTCTAAAACACATTTCTATCATGAGAAAGGATGAACAGATTTAATAAATAGTGTTCATAGCTTTAAGAATTTGCAACCTTTTGTAATGTCTACATCTACATTAGAAAATAAAATAAAGTAGAACCTTTTCTTTGCCTCTGGAGATAAGTTTCTTTCGGATTGTCACTTACATCTAAACTCTTTTCTCCCCAAAACCAGAATAACTACTGTACTGAATCTTGGGAACAATATGGCTCATTCATGGCTCTTCCAGCCAGTTCCTGGGAACTGCCTAGAGACCATTAGGTTGCATGAAGCAAAACTTAAAAAGTTGCTAGGGAGTGTGCTTGCCTGCTTTCCACTGTGCAGATATTCAAGGTGTCCTATGGTCTTGGGTAACCAGCTTCAAACACCCTCTCTTGTCACCAGGATTTTGAAAATGGTGAGCAATGGAGCACTCCCCTCCTTGGAGTTAACCTCAGGATATTTCAGATTGGGCTGTTTCAATAACTCTGTTATCTGCAAATTCTTTTTATTTTAATTTGATGGGTTTTAAGGCAAGTTTCTCCTGAAAACACTAGTTTGATATTTTGTGCCTTTTCTTTCAAATCCAAGCTCAGAATACAAAAGAGAAAAAGGAGATCTTTAAATAAATGAATAAATAGGCAAAGCATGAACATCAGAGAAAAATCTCAAAACAATGCCTGTTATAATAATACTTGACATTCAATTACTCTGTAATTCTGGAAGATACACTACTGCACTGCTATCTGCACATATGCAGAAGCAGCTGCTCTGATTAATATTAGCACAAGAATATGAACAGAAGTAATGATGATTTGTAACTTACTATAAAGACCTGCCATGGAAGTTTGTTAAAAAATATGAAATTTCTGGTTGTTTAAGGAAGGATGGCACTTTAAAATATTATCCTAATCATTATTAATTCTTTTGATATTTACTGTATTGTCATTAATCAAAAAGAATTCTTTTGGAATTAGTGAAGATGTTATACAGATTTTTAACATTAATTCAACATTAATTACTAGAAACATTTATAATAGATAAAATGGAGAATGCAGTATTGTGCTTCAATTTTCAGTGTACATTATCATTATAAATAAGGGAAATACTTTGCTTCTTTTGCAAGTAAGAGGAAAATTAGTTGGAAGATGTATGGGAATGGTACTATAACTCTAGGTTACAGAGGATCTTATCCATGTCCCCTTTATTGGAAAAATGCTCAGAATGGTGTTGTGAGAACCATCTTCAAGCATGCAATTTGTAACTATATATCTCTCATCCAAATACTCCATTTCTGCCTTAGCAAGGTACACTAGTGTCGGGAGGCTTCAGAGATCTGGCAGCTTTTTAAAATAACAATAGATAAAAAGATTGCTTCAGGCTTACAGATGTGAGTCCCACATGTGGTTATCTTGCTGTAACATATGTGTGACTGGTCTGTAGTTCTTTTTGAGAAAGATGCACATAGATCTCATAATCTCTCTCCTTGGATACTGGGAATATCAGCCTTAAACTTTAGGAGTGACTTTCATTCAGAGAGACTTTATCAAACAGCCAAATTCCTGAAAGTTTTACACAGAAAAGGCTGGACATGGAAAGAGGTGTAACTGTGCCATCAGGTGTTCACCTCACTGACAAGAGTATTCACACTCATAGTTTGCATCATGAATGACATGTAAAGGAGAGCAGCTAAGGAAACTGACAATGTTTGGAAATATACCTTGTAATTCATGTGATTAAGTAAAGGCAACAACAACAACAACAACAACAATAATAATAATAATGATTCCCCATTTAACAATAGAAAATACAAATTTGTTACAGAACTTTTTTGATACGTACAGAAAAGATGAAGAAAATTATGAATCCCATTGCATTTAGCATCTATTACTTAATTCAAATAGCAAGATACTTTCCAAGATACTTTCAAATAGAAAAATGAATCCATTCTTAAAACTTATATAGAATTAACAGTATGAAAACCCCAAACAGCACCATTCTGCAAGGAATAGAATATTCATGACATTATTAAAAGCTAGAAGTGATAAATGTTGTGTTGGATCAATAGCTTCCTAAAAACAAACAGGAAGTAAAAAAAAAAAAAAAATAAAAAATAATAAAAAAAAAAAGATGGATGGATGGTGCAAAAGAGTCAGGAAAAAAAGAAATGGATGGAGCAAAATGAATTATGAAGTAATACCATCCATGATCACTTTATATAGCTAGTACACATCAATGAGAAATATTAGGTGTTATTAAGCATTTTGCTTGGGGATTAAATGCTACTGAAATTTTCGTTAACTAAAATACCTAGTAATGCTGAATCTTTGAAATAGAAAAGGATTTGAAGTAAAACTTGTGTCTTTAACTCATTCTATATGTTTTATATTGCTTATCAAAGGCAGGGAAAAATTAACATGCTGTCATGCTGATATACAAGTTTTTGATCAGTTGTCTTTTTCTATCAAGAAAATGATAGCAAAATATTGCAGCTGCTGCGATTTTTCTAATAACACATTCCATCATTTATCTTGTCCTGCACTTGAGGGATTAGTCAGATTTTTTTAATATATCTTCCTAAGCATTTTTGTTTGTTTCCCATGTTTGAATCTTATTCTTTATTTTCAATTTGATTTTGCTTTCATCTAGTCTAATTCTATATAATATTGCCCTGATGAATCTATGCAAGGCAGACATATGCGGAGAGATACAAAGCATTGTTTCACGTAAGAGTAAATGCATTGTAAAGTATATAGTATTATGAATATTGTTCATAATTATCAGTTTGATCATTAAAGCTTAACAGTATAGTGTAGTACTCTGAAGTTTGTTTCCTGAGCTGGAATTATTACTGTGACCATGCCCATAACTATGCTTTGTCTTCCCTTTTAAATGAAAACACCAGAAGATAGCTAATAAATTGCAAAATATTTACTGCCAAGTAAAACTTGTACTTATAAAGAAGAAAAAAAATGAAAAACATGAAGAAATAAAGATAGATAGATAGATAGATAGATAGATAGATAGATAGATAGATAGATAGATAGATAGATAGATAGATAAAGTCACCTTGAAATTAAGGTGACTAAAAGTAGATGTCCAATTGTAGGTGTGAACATTTGAATGCAGGGTTTAATGTTCTATTTCTGCAACCTTAGGATACAGTTGTCTAAGTCTTTGAGATCATGTAGAGAACTCAACAAAGTTCTATGGCCTGGTATTTGTAAATGCCAAGACTTATTCTTTTATGGAACAGCTGAAGTAGGTACCCAACAATATCCAAAAATACCACTAAAAATATATGCTTGCTCAATTTATTCTGGCCCTAGTCCCTACTATCAATGTAACCTGCACTGAAATTCAACTCACCATAGAGTAGACACTGAGGACCAAAAAAGCACCTAGAGTGACCTGAAGCACCCTAGGGTTTCTCAAACATTTTGATGGAGTTGACAGAGACAACACATGAGATATATTCAGGTCCTTCTGGAGTGGGAAATGAGAGCACTCTAAAACTTCCCAAATGTTATGAGACTTGTGTATGCATGCTGACAAAATAAATTTTGTTTTGTCTAGTCAGGTAAATCGCACTCTCAACGTTTGGAATCTTAGAAAGCAACTCAAAGAAGTTTTCTAAATAAAAAGATTTAAAAGCCATCTCACATTCTGACATGCTGTAACTTCTGCCACGTAACTTCCAGCTGCCTGAAGCTATTTGAAACATAGATATGCTTTAATTCCTTTATCTACAGTATAAGAGATCTATAAATTTATCAACTGCTTTAGCCTCAGTCATAAAACTTCATTAAACTTTTTTTTATTCTTTTTTTACTTACAAGAAACAAAAGAAATTTTAGAAGTAATTGAAATTTCTATATTTATTTTGATAATTTTTTTCCTTTTCACGTTCCCTTTTACATCACTAGTACACTGTTTAATTTTCTTTTCAGGTGCTCTTACAGGTGGTGTAAAATGTTCATTTCAAAATGAATATAAAAATAGGCAATGGAAATAACCCTGTCTGATTTAATATGTTAAAAACAGATCCTTAAAAAAAAAAATGGAACAGGCAAACTCTCAAGGATAAAAAGGGCAAGGAAGATACAAAATCTGGAGTTTGACACCAACCAAGTGTATAGCCGTAGATGAAAAAATCAACATACTTAACACATTTTCTGCTCACAAACTCTTAGGACCTTTTTGAGCCAAGTTTTGCCACCCTTAGAAAACTCAATTGTATTTTCTCTTATATCACGTGGATTTTTTTAAAAAATAATTTTTTTAAATTTTTATTTTATTTATTATAAAACAAAAAATAGAATCTGCAAATATTTCTGGAATACAACCATAGAGCATTTTGTCCAAAAATATTGAGAGTGTTTCTTAGATAGTGGAGACTCATTTGAATTTCAGACCTACTTGGTATACTTCAGCACAGTCACCTATTTGAGGACCACTAGTAACCAGTGACAGGATTTGGTGTGACTTCTGAGAATTTTATGGCTTCTTACCTCTAATTGCTGAATTAATAGAATCGATTTTTCCTCAGGTCTCTCCACAGAAGCAGCTGTGGGTCTCAGAACACCTGGATATCTAGTTTACAGAAGCTTGTCAAGGGACCTGAGATATTCTCAGAGGATGTATAAATCACAGGTATTATAAAACAGCTGAGTGCCTGGAATTTGAAAATTGAGTACACTATTATTTACTTTTTCCCAGAGTACAAGTCAGAGAGTTTCAATACTGTCTTTTTAAATATGGTTTCAGGATATGGCTGAGTAAAGATCCAGAAAACAGCAGAGCAAGTTAGTTGTAGGAGAAGCTTTGGAGTTCTTTAGATAAAGTGGGTTAGGTAATGTGGGAACTACACCAATATATATCATGGCAGTTGAACAGTGAGGAAACTTATGAGAAAAAAATGTTGACAGCTACTTCAGAAATCCTTGAAAAAAAAATTCCTATTAAATGGAAGTATATTTGAATTCAAAAACCCAAAGAATGCTAGGTGTTTTCAATAAAAATGCTCTATTAAAATTCATTTTTCAGGTTCATCTGTAAATACTACCAGGTTTACATTTGTTTAGGTCATGTTAATGTGTAAACTTTGTCAGGAAAAAAAACGTGGCTTGTTACTTACTTTTAAATAAAATTTATTAACAAATGTTACCTTTTAAAATGGTTCTTAAATACTTCTACATATCATTTTAAATCCAGGGACTGGATTTGATTTTTTTGCTATTATCGTTATAAAGATGGAATATTTTGAAGCTGCCATTCACCAATGTGACAAAATCTAGATCTTAAGTTATTTGCTGGGGGAACACCTCTTTGCTAGTCTAGTACCAATGAGCAATGAACAAAACAGAATAAAACAAACCAAAGTGGTCTTGATGTTGTAAATTTATCATTTACCACTGCATTTTGAAGGCATTTAAACAGAGATTTAGAGAAGGCAAGACTTTACATACCCATGTAATTTTATCCTATGATGTTACTATATTCTTTTCTTGACCTCATTAATTGAAAGCAAAAATTATATTGGCAAACAATAATTTCTTATCTGGAGATACTGAACTGGTTGATATCTCCAACCTAATGCAAAGCAAAGAAAATAATTTATTCTGCTGCTTGACGTCTAAAGGAAATCTCAATTTTCAAATACACGAATAGCTTGAAAACTATGTGACAAGGTTCTCTTTTGTTGGGGACCAGGAATTCCAGGTCAAGGAGCATTTTCTCCCATGGAGAGAAAGCACCCTATGAAATAATTAGAAAGTTTGAAAACTCCACCTGATAGGTTAAAAGTTTAGAGTTTGCCCTTATTGATTATATCCCTTCTTCCTGGTCTTTACATCCTATGATTGGTCAGTTTTGGATCCTTCCCCTGATTGGTTGTTCTCAAGCTGTTTTTCCATTGGCCCAAGTGATGAAACCCCATTGGCTCACTTGTAAGCCCCGCCCCCTGAGACGGGAATAAAAGAGGGAACCCGGAGATGTCGGGGTTGTTTTGGAATCGCCAGTTCCTGTGAATAAAGGTGCTTCAGAAGACCTAAGGACTCCTGCGTTTTATTACCCACGCTGCCTGAAGACACCACTAGGAGGAATGCTGCCTGGGAGAGTTACCTCACGGTCTCTTGAGCTGAAATCACCTAAGGGCTTCCAAGCCCCGCGGCTACAGTCACAATCACAAAAGAGCTAATCACAGGGAGTGCCTGTGCCACCTGAGGCCGAAGCTGTCTTTGTAATGGCAGCTCTCAAGGGAACGTTGCGGCACCCCGAAGATCCTTGCCGGGCTGGACCTTCAAAGGGGGTAGCGGCAATATTCTTTCGAAAATGTAATTTCCTGGCTTGATTAGGAACACAGAAATCATAGTAAATATGAATCAAAGAACTAAGTTCAAAATAGAGATCATGAGACAATGGTTGTCCCATCAAACAACCTCTTGAGATTCAGTAACAAAAATTGCAAACATTCAGTGGAGATACTTCTATCAGTTTTAGCAATCTAAAAATAAAATTTTGTGATTAGAGCAGACACCTAAAATTTGGATTGAAAAAGAAAGGTGAAACCAAACCACATATTGAAAATTCTTTCAAACTTTATTTGATCATGAATAATTTGGAGTACCAAAAAGAAACTATGAATGGATAGCACAGTATAGCTAATTGAAGGTTAAGTGTATCCTGTTTAAACTTGAAAAGTACATCCTTTTATCATTTTTTTAAGCGTAAAAAAATCCATCAGGAGATCAAGATGGGTGATTAGTGCATTGAGAGCAGCCCTTGAGGAGAAAGACTTGAGAGCATGAATGAAAAATGGAATATGACTCAGTAATGTGTGCTTACAGCTCAAAAAGTCAATTGTATTCTGGGCTGCATGAAAAGAAGTGAGACCAGCAGGTCAATGGAAATGATTCTTCCCTTCTACTCTGCTCTCACAAGGCTCCACATGGAGTGCTGCATCCAGTTTTGTGGCCCCCAAAATAAGGAAGACATAGATCAGTTGGAGCGAGTCCAGAGAAGACCACAGGATGATCAGAGGACCCAAACACTTACCCTGTGAGGATACACTGAGGGAATTGGGGTTATTTAGTTTAGAGAATGGAAGGTGCTAGGGAGACCTTCACGAAAGATGGTGTGGGACCCTAGGGAGTCTAGGAGTAGGATGAGGGCTAATCTTCCTGATATCTGATCTAGATCTATCCTCTTTCAAAGGAAAGAAAAGTGACTGTGAAAGTGATGAGGCACTGAAACAGGTTGTCCAGAGGAGTGGATGATCCATTCCTGGAGCTGTTCAAGATGAGGTGGAATGAATCTTTGGTCGGTCTTATCTAGTGGAAGGACATCCTGCCTATGGAAGAAGGGTTGCATCTTTAGGAGATTATCTTTAACATTCCTTACAACACAAAACATGTGATGATTTTATGATTCCTTCTCTCGATTCAGCAGGTAGCCATTAAAAAGTAATTTTAAGTTATTCTTTAACAAAAAGTATGGTGATAATTTGGATCTTCATTCATTGTGAGTGAAAGGAAAATAACAACTGATAGTATAATACTCAGTGAGAGTAATCATATGTGAAAACTCTGTGCTTGTGTGGTTAAATGAATGAAGTAACTGTGAGAAAATGATAGAAGTGTTGAAATGAGTAGGACTCGGGATTAAAAATAAATAAGAAAAGGATTTGTAATACTGCCTGTTTTCCTTTAATATGTTTGCTGCTGAAAAAGACACTCTCATTCTATCATTTGCCTCCAACAATATGTTTTCTCAGTGCTTTTGCTATGGAGTTTTGAGTATTTAGATGGCCTTGAGAGAGAGAATTGATTTACTTGATAAGAAACAATGGAGTTTGCATCATTTGTCATGTAATTGCTGAGAAGGCTGAGGGAGTGTGCAGTGACGGGAGAGAGGGAAAGAAGCCACCCCTCTCCCTGGTAGTCCACCCTTATACCAGTTTAATTGATAATGGAGCTATAACTAAAGTTAGTATTTTGGATCCAGTTCCATCAATATCTTCGTGTTAAGTGACACTTTAAGAACACAAGTGTCTCAAGATTTAGCATATTAAGAACTGTATAGTCTCAGCTGGAGAGACTAAAAGGCTAAAAGAAAAGAGAAAAATGAAATAAGGAATGTGGAGACAAACAGCAGTAGTTTGAGAGTGACTTACGTGAAAAATTTAAATATGTCCACTAGTGAAACCCTTTGTTGTAATGATGATTAATTTAGGCAAATTAAGGATGAAAAACAAGGATGAAAAGGAAGAAAGGGGGAAATGCCAGCTGTATTTGGGACTGAGGATATTTACTATTTTTAACAAAAACTAACAAAGAAGTGAGAAGCATCTATCAGAGAGCTGATGAAAAATTTACTCAGGAATTGGGAATGTCGATTAACAGGGGAGACAAGTCCAGAAGATATTGGAACAAGCACTACTACACAGTAACAAGAGTAAGTTTGGGGGTTACTTGAGAACAAGCCAATAATAAATTAAATCTTCCTAAGAGTTTGCAGCATTTTCATGGGAGTAGCATGAGACTTGTTGCTTTTTGGGTTTCGTACATCAGTCTTATATTAAAAAGAATTGAGTTAAATCACAGGGTTGCACACTGTTACTGTGGTCCTTGGGGGTTTCACTAAACATGTCTGTGCTTTGATACTATTTGGCTCAACGATGTGTATGTCCATCCTGTCAAAATGCTCATATGAACAACAAAAAAAGCTCTCCTCAGATTTCCTCCATTCTTAAGTTACTTGGTCTGTCATGTTACTGGTAGGTATGCACAGTTTTAGTTTGTGGATTTTAACCAAATCTAAATTGAGAACAAGGTATAATGCTTTTAATGCCAGTGAGACAGATTTTAATTTTCTAATGTAAAACATTTAAAAGTAGCAAGACATAAAAAATTCTGATTCATAAGATAAATTATTGCCCAACCGGATAGTGTCAAACAGTGTAGGCAGATTTGAAAGGCTAAAACAAGCCACATAAGTTTTCCTGCCATTTTGGAAAGTAGAATGTAGGAATCACTGAAGGCAAGATGATATACTTCAACCAAAGATAAATATTTTCTTCAGGAAAATGTTAGAAGGAGGAGGGGTTTTTGTTTTGGTTTGGTTTGGTTTGTTTGTTTGCTTGCTTGCTTTTGTTTGGGTTGTTTTTGGGGTTTTGTTTTGGTTTGGTTTAGTTGTTTGTTTTTGGTTTTTTTTTGGGGGGGGTGTGTGGGGGGAAGTTAATAAGTTCTTGCAAATTCAGTTTTTCACACAGTTAGAAAATTGCAAAATAAGCACCCAAAGACCAGCTGTGGTTGCAGGTTTTGTAGATGTGGCAGACAAAGAAAGAAATATCTTTCTAAAATACTTTTCTTCATGATGGGAAGAGAAATATTAATTCAGTTGGAGCAAAGACTTGGGTAAGATTTAAATAGACGACAGGTAAGATTATTTCAGAGCAGTTTTGGAAGCATGTTACTAGAAATCACTGAGCTCTCTGAATAATAGTTACTGCTATGAATAATAATATTAGTTTATATTTGAAATTTGTAGGAGGCCTTTTTCATGCTAGAGATGATCTTCACATAGGGATTTTTTTCCCTGAAATTAGTGAAAAAAATTAATCTTAACTTCTGTTAAAAAGAGATTTTTTCTAAGGTGTTCTCTGCAGTGAAAGATACATAAGGGAGTTAGATGTCCACTCTTTGGCCAATACAGGATATTTTTTGTTTCTACTCCTGATACTGTTGTGACTATGTGTGTACTAACTCTTTTTTCACAGCAAATTTCAGGTGCAGGTTGTGGCAGTATAGATTATGCCCCTTGAGTAGTTGTGCACATATTAGTACTTACTTAAGAACTCTACTGTGACATCTGAAATATTTACTTATAGTCTTAATGACTTGGCATGCCCTGCTTTTAAAGAGGATGAAATTATCTGTGTAGTCAGTTCTCCACTATTTTAGTAGAAAAAAATAAAAAAGATAAATTCTTCAAGCTATAAATAATCTTTCATTGCAGAATTTTTGTGCTTTTTTTTTCCCTGATAGTAAAACACATTGCATCACATGACTTACAGGAAAATTTGTGTTATTTTATACAATATATTTACTACAATTTTAAAAGCTTCTTTTTAAATTTGATATTCCTCTCTAGTATATACTCTTATATCTGTAACATATGTATAAAATGTTTATGAAATAAATAATACAATATCATTCTAAATTATCACCTGGTATCTCTAAATTATCACCTGATATTTTTCTCTTTGATTTTTAGCAATAATTTTGAAGATTGCCTATCTTTATTAGGTACAGCCCATTATTAGTAATGAAGGTCTTAATTTTTTTAAATTTCATTATGGGTCACTTGTTTTCTCTTTCTTTCTTTCTTTCTTTCTTTCTTTCTTTCTTTCTTTCTTTCTTTCTTTCTTTCTTTCTTTCTTTCTTTCTTTCTT
>VZUI01000725.1:0-52411 GCA_013401135.1 Cettia cetti | reverse complement strand
CGCCGGCCCCCCGGCCTGGGCGCGGCGCTGCCCCCGGCTGCCCCGCCGCCCCGCCCGCCCGGGCAGGTGCGATCGCGGCGGGCGAGGCAAGGGCCGGGCCCTCGGGGGTGAGCGCCCCGGCCAGCGAAACCCCGGGACCGACATGCCGCAGCCGGAGCTCCCCAGTGGAGTGCGGTCAGAATCCCTCTGGACTGTGCTTTACTTCCTTAAATTAACTGTCATGGAAATTCTTTCTCTGGTGGGCTTGTTTGGGTTTTTTTAGTATCATGCTCAGTGAAATCCCATCCCTGCGGAGTTATAGCTGAGCTCCACTCCTTGCCTCAGAAACATTTCTGTGCTGGTGGGATAGCCCTTGTAAGAGAAAACAGAATTTTTACAGCCTTTACTGGCCGAACACAGTACGTCTGGTAGTTCAGTGGAAAAACGTCTTCTGGAGTATTTCTGCTCCAAGTACTTTTGCAGGCTGCGGTTTGGAGAGGAGCGTGTGTCACTGTGATGTACAACTAAAAACCAATACCCCATTCCTGTAACTTTCATTCATTACTGAACAGGAAAACTTAAAAAGGTTCGTCCCTGTAATGGTCTAGGATACGATTTGCAGTGCAGGAAATATATTGTTGGTGCTTGTCTAATATTTGGGTCTCAGGTTCTGAACTAGTAAATGCCACCAGAGGCCTGTAGGATGGAGGTAGCTGAACTAATAGATGGCTGGTTCTGCAAAAGGGTGGTTGTTACCTGTTGTTTCAGCGAATACTGCTGGCTGTCAGCCCCGTTCTTACAGAGGTGCAGAGAAGCAGTATGTCGTGACTTGTGCCCTATGGTGTTCCCGGAGGGAACAGACCTTTGAGGCGACCTAATTCCTTACAGTTCAGTTGGCATCTCCGGGCTGCGGGGCGGCCTATGGACTGGGTTCGCAGCCAGCCGAGTACAAAGGCTGGCCACGGGACTGAGTCTTCCTTCTGTTGCAAGTGTGACAAATTAACAGGGTGGAGATGAACTCGTGAGTTAAATGTCACCTGCCCTTTTAAACTTTATTTTTACTAAAAAAAAAAGCCTAATGTAAATAGAAATATTTTAATTTTAAAATTGTTTATTTTGAAAATTCAGAAGTATAAGCAAATGTCTTGCAGTATTTGTTTAAATATAATAAAACTGCTAACACACAAGTTAACTTTTAAATGTATGGTTTAAAAAAATAACTGCAAAAGAAAGATCTCAGTGTTGTTGAGGTGGGAGAGTAAATATCAGAATTATCAGAGCACAAGTTCCACACCTTTATGATGTTGCTTTCAATAATGTAGAGATTAAGGTTTAGCTTGACAGTATTTTTAGTGGATGTGTTTGTAATGTGTCTCAGTTAGACTATTTAGTGAAGGCACAGTTATGCCTTTGACTGTAAAACTATAAACCCAGCAATGCACATTTAAAGGCAGTAAACTTTCCTGCGAGGCTGAATAGCTTTCTGAGTTAAAACCATGTCAGTATTAGTTTGCAGAAATTCTAAGTTGAACTAACTTCCCCACCCCCATTATTTCTAGTCAGAGGGGGCATTCGTCTATAATCTGCACTAAGTACTGTGTCCTTCAACCTCCGGCATTGCCATGTGCCTTTGTTTTGATAATGGGTCAGTATTTTGACCCATTAACAATAATGTTCTCATAAGGAAGGTGAAATAGTGATTCCTTGTGCCTGATCTGCCAGGATGGAGAAGGCTTTGTGACCCAATCTAACCTTTGTATTGTTTTGGTATTTGATAACACCGGTCTGAGGAAAGATTTCACGTTTTAGAAATTTTGATAGTCTTATGAGTGATGTGGCAAAGTTGAGTAGGGACTAACTTTTTATCAGTACAAAATGTGAAAGCATGGGATTAAGCTGGCAGGTTCAAAATGAACAAAAGGGGTGTGTTTTTGGTTTTGACCCAATGTGTGGTTAGTTAAGCTTTGGAAATCCTCTCTGAAGCATGTGGATATTGAAAGTTTACAGGGACTTGAAAAGCAGCTGGACAAATTAATGGAAGAAAAACCCACTAAGGCTGACTTGTGCGGAGTACCTCAAGTAGCTCAGGGAGTCACCAAGCTGAGCACAGAGCTGGGACTGGGAAAGTACTGACAATTATTTATCAATTTTTAATATTAATTTCAGGCATTGACACAGTGCAGACAACAGACCTGCTGCCTGATCCAGTAGGGCTGCTCTTAGGAAAATTGTTCAAGTGAAGTAAGTTTTTGAGAAAGCTGAACCAAAGGGACCAGGTCTAGAGATAAAAACTCTAGGTGAAAATTCTCAGAAAATGATTATGGGTCACCATCAAACTTAAACCACAGTTTAAGTGGTGCTGGGGGCAGTTCTGGCACTTTTGTATTGATGTCTTTGATCAACAGAATTGGCACAAAATCTGAAGGAGACTGAGTAGGGCTTTCAGACTGTGTTTTTGATGCTCTGCTTTGGAGGACAAGAGGTTTCTGATAAGTTCGATGGCAGTATTTGAGTACAAGATACTATTTTCAGGAAGAAGATCCCATAATGCAGATGGGTAAAGTCGACTTGGCAGCAGCACCATGGAAGCAGATCTGAGGGTTATGTGGGATCACAAGAAGCACAGGGATGCAGTACTGTTGAAGTTCAGGATTTAGCTTTTCAAACTAGTGCAGCTTAGGTTAACAGAATAATGTGTTCAGTTTTAGCCACAGCCTGAAAGATAAATTCAAATGTCTCCGTCTACCAGGAATGGTCACCAGGGCTTTGGAAGGTTTTGGAAAATGTATCTGCAGAGAATATGTGTGCTTGGAAAATGTGTTTCACAAAGCTAGACAAGCTCATTCCCAGCAGAAAGAGATGAGATGAGGGAACAGGAAGATGCTGGAGTATTAAAATTAGTGAGAAGAGGTCTGTGTTCTTCTGTCAGTGGCTGTATAGAAAAAGATGAAACTAGTTTGCACTAAAGACTTGATGAAGTTCTGTTATCTGTTATGCCTTAGGGAAAACTGAAAGAAACTAAGGTTGTACAGTCTCATTTCTGCAAAGGTGATGGTCTGGTTTTTTTGTGGTGGTGTGGATTGGTTTTTTTTTTTGTTGTTGTTGTTGTTGGGTTTTTTTGTTTTTGTTTTTTTTTTTTTTTTGTTTTGTTTTGTTTTTTTGTTTTTTTGTTAAGGAAATATTAAAAATAGTCCTCAAAACTGTTTTACTTGTTTTTATGCAGGGGCTTGAGCATGATGATTTCTTCAGGTGCTGTCTGTATGTGCGCTTGAGTTTAAGTGGAAAAAAGTAATTCCAGTCCTCAAAAGATGAACAGTCTCTCTGATAAAGTCCTATAATCTTACAGTTGCTGGTCATCTCAAGTTACAGCTTAAGGCATTTGGTTTTGAAGTAAATAGTGCTGAGGCAAACTACAGCGTTTGACAGCAAAATGTTGTGGTTTAGGAGTATAGCCTGTAATACTGTAGGAAATGTAGGTGTAAAACCATACTGTGATTTAAACCAGGAAAAGCAGAGGGATAAAACCTGAGGTGTTCATCATCTACTCTAGAATATACTGTGTATGGCTTCATGACTTGTGTCCTAGTGTTACAGCATCCTTGGGTCTGAAACAATTTTAAAAAGGATTTTCTAAAGTCTTAATTAAAAAAAAAAGGCCAAATATCATATGTTTCTCTTTTTGTATCTAATTTTTAAAGTATGGGTAGGCATTTAAAAATGGCAACATTTTAACACAGCTTTCCATTTAAGTTTCTACTTTGTTATTTCTTGGAATTACTGTCTTAGGTTTGTAGTAAATACTAGTGGCAGTGACTTGTGTTTCTGAAGTATTGATAGATACTATATCAATATAAAGAACACAGTAAAACGTCGTTTTTGAACTGATGGCTGTGGAGGAATCTTCCCCTCCCCCCAAAAAACCCCAACAAAACCAGCAGTTTTGCAAAGCTGAATGAGAAGCATCAGCAGCCTTCCTGATTTTCACTAAGGCTCTGATGTCAAGAAAAGGGCAGATAAATCCGTGGGGACTTTAGTCTCTGGTAGAATGATTTCTGTAAGTAATGACCATATAAATTTAATATATATATTTTATTGGGGAAAGCATGCTAAAGCTGTCTTTTGGAAAGTGACCATCTTAGAATACCTTTTAAAAACCTGATTTAGCCAAAGCAAGTAGTTCTTGTCGGGGGTTTTTTGTTGGTTTTTGTCGTTGTTGAGCTGTGTGCAGAAACAGAGCAGAGGGTGATGAGGCTGAGGAGGACTGGGTCTGTTTGGTCCTGCTGCTGTGCCATGGTGCTGCAGCTCCAAGGCAAAGCCTATTGCCATCTGTGGAAAGCATAGCCTGGCATTGAAAAGGTGGTTTGGGACTCCTTGGTGCACCTACACATGTTGACTTCTTCCTGCTCAAAAGGGAGTTGCAACCAGGTGACATTTACCATGCAGATACAGCGCTGGCTGCTGCTCCTGTAGGATATGTGGGCTAAGCTGCAGCTCCTGTCAGTAGCAGGGCACGCATGAATGCTTGATTAAGTGTGGGTTGGTGTCTGGCTGCTGTGTCTGCGCTGCAAGTCATACCCAGGCATTGTGTCACTCCTGAAGCACTTCTGTCAAGCCAAGGAACCTTCCTCATACGGTGAATGCTTCTTCTCCCTCTGCAAGTGTGTGGATGAAGGGCAGTTTCTGCTTGCTCCAGGGAATGAGAGATGGATGAGACATCTGGAATTAAACTTCACTTTTTTTGTGCACAGCTTGCGGCACTGCTGCTGTGCGGAATGTGGCCAGTCTCAAGACTGGGATCTGGTCCTGGCAGTGCTGAATGGAGGTGCCAGGAGCACTACCAGAACTGGGGTGGCCACATCCATATGTGCATCTTTTAGGGCTTGATCTACTCACAGAGAAATTAAAGAGAAATTCTCAGTCTTGAGCTGAAAGTCTGAATGAACACTGGATTTGTAAATCCTCAACAGAAAGCCTTATTTATCATATTTTTTTTTCTTTTTAAGCAACATCTCTTAAGAGAGCTTGCTGAATTTATTTTGCAAAGGTAGTTAAACAGACAATTAAATTAAGAGTATTATTTACATAGTGGATAATTGTTTCACGAGCAAATTTGTTTTCCTTGTCATTAACAAGACTTAGAGGACTGATTTGAAATTCATGGAGGAAAAAAAGAGAAGTAGAAAATTTAACAAAGCCAGTTGTTCACAAAAATCTCTTCAATATTAGCAAGATCTCTGGCTGTATTTTACAAAAATAGCAGCAACTTTCTGAATTATTTCAGATTTGTATAGTTCAGAGCTCTGTCCCTCTCATTTGCTATATTATCTTTGTTGCCATGCACCCAACAAGGTTTTGATCATGTCAGGTGTATTCTCAGTGTTCCAGATCCAAAGGAGCCCAGGTATAAGGTGATTCTGTAGTAGCCATGTTTCGGAAGAAGCTGTCTGTGGGAGGACAGCATGTCCTTCTCCAGTCCTTCAGTGTGACCTGTGTAGGAGGTCATGCCTGTGGTGGGCTGATGACACCCCCTTCCAAGTTCACATCTTTGCTTTGCTCTTTCCTGATTTCTTGAAGTGCAGTCCATCACAGCTGCTGTGTAGTGGGTGAATTGGTAGCAATGAAACTCTTTCACGAAGTCATTGGTGCTAAAGGTAGACAGATTTGCTGTGTCTCCTTTTGTCTTGTCAGGTTGAGTGCTGTGTGCAGGCACACCAAACCTGCCTATTGTGGCACTCTGCTTGTTTTAGGGGAGGATGCTATGTAGCTGCTCATCTAATTCAAGGTTTAGCAATGTGGGATAAGGTTTTGCAGTGTTGGCCTTGCTTATGTACTACAAAGTTTCCAGGACAGGGAGCAGAGCATTCAGGAATAACGAATCTGACAAACATTTTTGATGACTTCAATTTTAACAATTCTCTTGGGTTGCAGTTTCCTGAGCAGTTGGGCTGAGATACTTGACTGCTGGACCCTGAAAGGAGAAAATCTTAATGGCTGCATCTTCTTCATCCTTCCCAGCAGTGTGGTGGATGGTCATGGGGCTCCTTCACACCCCAGTGCAAACTGCTGTCTCTGCAGAAAGCAACAAATCCCATCACCTTTCTCTTTTCCATATCTGTGCTACAGAGGTAGAGCAGCAGAGATGAGGGCAGGCAGACGTTGCAAAGTCCTTGCCGTTCAGCTTGCTCTCCCTCAGGAAGCCACAATCTAATTTGTAATCTCTTAGACCTGTGTAGCCTTCATTGCCTCTACCAAAAGTTAGACAAAGAGCCCTTTGCAGAGAGAAATATAGACATAAAGCATATATATAGGGAATTTAATAGAATCATGGAATCACAGAAGGGCCTGGATTAGAAAAGACCCTAAAGATGATTTAGTTCCACCACCTGCTGTGGGCAGGGACACCCAGGCACAGTGACACACAAGGACACAGTCAGAGAGTAGGATGGGAGAGGATTGTAAAAGATCATGGACTTCAGAGAGCCCAAGAATAATATGGACTTTTATTACCGTGTAAAGATAAAAACACTTGGGTTTAGTACATGTGGTGGTTTTTGGGGGTGAGAATGAGTTTATTTTGGGGTTGATTGGGGTTTTTTTCACCTTTTTGTTACCTGGAATATTTTACAAAGATAGGAAAACAGGTGACATAAATCATCCCATTTTATGGGCTCCTGTTGAGTTATTTTTTCAGTGTTTGTGATTGCTTTAAAGCCTTGGCAGTGCTCATGCAGGCAGCCTTTGTGGCAGGTGCTTGTGTACACAAATGGCATTCTGCAGTGGATTCTACCTCTCTGTTGTACAGTGAGGAGTGTTACTTATGTGGACATGCCAGGAATGATGCTATTTCTCCTTCTCTCATATTTGTTGGCTTGCTTTTCAATGAGTGTACTGCTGGGCCTGTCAGTCCTCCTCTTCTGATTCTTTCCCAAAATAGAGCCTCTAATGGTTTTTACAGATTTTAGTAACTGATCTTCTTTTGGCTGTGTTTAAGAGCATGGCTTCAAATTTCAAAGTTCTTGGGAAACAAGAGAGGTGGGCTGTTGTAGTTGTGTTGAATTGGAGCTGTTGGGAGCAAAGCTCTCCTGTTTCCTCTGTACACATGTGGTTTTGCAGATGGTGAGATGATCTCTGTCTTTGGTTGTCATCCCATTACAGTACTCTTTACATCTTCTGAAATACCTGAAATTAGTTGTGGTCAGACACTTAATCTTGGATTATTTGGACCTTGAGATGGTGTTTGGTTCACAGCATGAATGTCCTCTATTAAAATTTTTTTCTCTTTGGTTGTTCAGACATGCACTATGGGCTTTTGAAAAAGTCTTACACCTTAGTATTTTTTAAGATCATTTATTCAAGAACAAATTTTAAGCTTTGTTTAGGGGAAGGGTGTTTTTTGAAATACCTTTTGTGTCATATTCTGATGGTAACCTGAAACAAATTTTAGATATTATGTTTTGCTGTAAAGTTCTACATCCTTTCAAAGGAAAAAAGATTATTTCTTACTAACCCAGGGAAAGGAATCTTAGCCGTGAAGTTTCTTAGCCTTTTATCATGCTGTACAAGTCATGTCTTGCTCAAAAGGTCAACACCCACAGAACATGTTTTTTTTACAGTTCAGTAGTCTAAGTAGCTGCTTTTCTTGTGGCTGCTTTTCTTTCCTATTGTCAATGAACATGCAGCCTTTTGATGATGTGACATTGGATGCTATGGGTATTTCTGGATTATGTGCTAAATTGTGCTATGTTCAACACCAAAGTGGCAGTGACAAATATAAATAATGTGTTGGCCATATACTCCTACAGATTATTCTCTTTCAGTTTAAATCCTTGCAGCTTTTTCCAGTTTGGCATACATATATGTATTTTTATGAAATATTACATCAGAGTTCTTTTAACTTGGAACTAAAAATAGTTTATTTTAGCAAGTATTGGAGTTTAGCTTCTTTGTTTCTGTTGCCACAGAGTTATGTGTCTGTTCATGTAGCAGTCAGCCTAGCAGGGGTTATAATATATAAAGTTGGTACACAGATTTTTTTTTTTTTAATTGCCATTTGCAGCTTCTGTTAGAGTCTAGGATCAGTTATTGATCTCTTTAGAAAGAGTTTTTTTTAGTGCCTTAAAAAATGCAGTTACATTATTTCCTGATTTTTTTGTTTGTTGTTGTTTAATAAAAGCTTGAGATTTTAAGTGAGTAATAAGTACTGACTGCTGGAGTACATAAGATGGAAGTGGAAATTCATATGGTTTAAAAAAAAAAAAACCCAAAACAAAACAGCTGTTTGAGATGAGTTATTTTTAGTATTAGTCCTGGTCTCTTTACAAATCCCTTTGGGAGAGAGGAGGGCAGACAAAAGGCACTTCATGTCAGTGGTGTTTACTGAGTGACTGCTTCTTTAGCCTGAGGGAGGAGGTGGAAGCAGGGAACAGGGAAACTACTGGGAAGAGTATTTTGAGGTGATCTCCTTCTTAAGAAACACATGAAGGCTGAAAGATGATGCCAAGGTGGGAGAGTTTGAGGAGCTGAGAGGATCAAAGGGACCCCAGCAAGAGGAAACACTTAAAGATTGTAGTAGAAGAAAAATGCTGTTTTGATTGCTTTTGTGCAAAATAAGTTAGCATTGGGGGCTGCCCTTCCTACCATGCCTCTGCAGGACTTTGACCATGCTGTCCTCATCAGAGGTAAAGATGCTGTCTGACCCCTGTACTTGTCCAGGCACTGACCCTGGGTGTGCCTGCTCTGGGTGTAAGAACATGAGGCCTTGCAATTTGGACTAAGTATTTCACCTCAAGACAGGTAAAGATTTTGGAGTGACATCTGAAGGTGTGCTAAGGTGTGGTTAATGGTAATTAATGAAAGCTAATTGGCTTACGTTTTTCTAGGACTCAGCATGTTCCCTCTAGCAGCCTCTCGTCTCTATTGGTCTTCTTGTTGCAAATGTTCAAATAGTTTTTAGGGGATCCAGGTAAGACAGGAGCCTTCTCAAAAGGAGCTATTACTTCCTCCACTGTTCATAGTTAAGGGAGAAATTCGAATGGGCAAAATGCAGCTGTGTGTGAGGCTGCTGTAGCTTTGTTTTATTCAGTTTGATCAGCTGCTTAATTTTAAAATCATGGCTTAATTTTGTGAGGAACATTTTATAGGCTGGCAAATCCACAAAACTCTAATCAATAATCTCCAGTCTGATAATGAAGGAGGCACATCTGTATGAGGACTTTTTTCCCAACTGTTTAATTTTATTTTGTTTCAGGCCTTTGTGTAAGGAAAAGCTGCGTAACTGTCACACATGTAATGATAGAGGAGAACTGAGTTGGATGTGAAGTAATAGCAATATTTTCAAAAAAACCGATTTTATGCTCTGAGAAATTAGCCTAGTAATATTAGCAAGCATTTAAACAATGTTTGCTGATTGGTGAGGTGCTGTTTATTTTGGAAGCTTGTGTTTTAGCAGACTTCAGGTTACTACTGTTGAAGAACACAGATTTTTTTTCCCTTTTTTCTGACAAATCGCTTTCCTCAAGCATCTCCTGCAAGTGTTCAAAGTACTGCATTTCTAACATGATCTAAAAGCTGGTACTGATACCTAGGGAAGTAAAGAAAAACTATTGTGCCTTCTCTATTATTATACTCCTGTCAAGGTCTTTACATCTGTTTCAATACTAACAAGCAGAAAATGTGGGAGGAGAATGAAGACTTTTTAAAAGATTTCTCTTAGCTGAGGAGCATTTCCCCTTTTTCAGGTAGCAGGCTGTCTTTCAAGGGCTTCCACCCAGCTGGGACAGGACTGGCATGGTGTGGATGCTTGGGTGCTGCAGGCTATAGCAAGTAATGGGATGCAGACCTTGGTTCAGTGATAGCTGATACCACCTCTTTACACTGTTGCATGTAATGGCAGTCAAATTTTGACCCAGATGCATGTGATAGCATTCATTTGGAGTTCAGCGGAGTGTAGAACATAATGACTGCTCCAGTGGATGATGTTAGCATGTCGCCTGGGTTGGCTTCCTGGGTTGCATCGTGTCTTGCCCGTCATTCATCTGCCTGGATCACTCTGGTGCAATCTGGATCCTTGGTGGTGCTTCATGTTTGTTGACAGTTTCATGACGTGTCTCCCTCTGGATTAGACTTTTTTCTGCCCCTAAAGAATCCCTGTGTAAGTTGTTTTCAGGACATATGCCTTTTTTTTTTTTTTTTTTTTAAATTTATGTTACACTACTTCCAGGATATCCTGCCTTTTGTGTTTCACAACTTGCTGGCAATGGGAAGGATTTGCATGGCGTCAATCCTACAGATGAGCACGCAGCTTCACATGCTCTTCATCGACTGCCTATACCGAGACAGATTGCAAAATGGAGTTTGTACAATAGAGCAAGTAAAACTGGCTGCATCAGTGTGGTTTTCTGAGGATGAAAGAGATGCTGGCTTTTGCTTTACTTATCAGCCAGGCTTCGTGTCTAGTCAAAAGGGTAGTAGAGAGATGCAGGGCAGAACATCTGGTAGAAGCAGAATTTGAGGATTGGGCAGAGAGTTTAATCAAAACCTGTGTTTTCTTCTTTGTTTTCTGCCTTCCCTAGTGGAGAATGACCATTGCCATACCAGTTAGCACTGGATCGGGAATGGCTGTAATTACTTGGAAGCTGTCAACCTACAGTTAACCCTGCTCATCAGGCTGAGGTTTGGAGAGTGATGTGGAGGACACATTTGCTGCAGGGAACATTCCTGTCATGGCAAGCTTTGCTCATGTGTGCCCAGCACTGCCTGGGAAGCCCTGCAGTAGAACGTGCAGGCTTTCTGTGCGAATCAGCACGGAGGAATACTTTGTCTTGTTGCAGGCTATTGTGAGTTGCTGCTCTGCTGGGGACTCCTTTGGTTTTCACAGTGGCCCTTGCACCAGAAGATAACGTGCTGAGTTTTTTCTGGGTCAGCAAAGCCCCTTGTCACCATGCCAAAAGCACCATCACAAAGAAAGCCCTATGTCTTTTACCTCCTAAAATGCATTCACTACATTCCTGGACCAAAGTAGCAGTCAGTCTTCCTGTTTTGATAAAATGGAAGTGAGCAGAATACTGTTGCTTTGAGATGAAGATCAGCTTTTCAGGCTAATTTTAGGTGTAGCTTAATGTGTAAGCAGGAGGCAGTTTAGAGCAGAAGGGCTCTACAAGGAGAGTAACTACCAGACATCCAAAATTATGAATGCTGGTGTTGAGCAGGCTGTTGTAGGCAGAAGCAGCCACATGGGAAAGCATGCTCTGGAGCAATGGCTGCTGAGCTGGGTGCATGCTGGACAGGGGAGGCTGAGCAGATGTGACTGACCTTCCAGGCAGAGCCTTGCTGGCTGGCTGGGCTCAGAGGCTCAGCACGGCGCAGGATTAGCACAGCTCCACTGGCAGAATGGGCAGCTCTGGGCCTCTTGAGTTGCTCAAAACAAAAAGCAGTCCAGAGCATTGCAAGGAGTTTTTTAGATGACAGTTTTAACTCTTAATGAGAATTTCTTTCAATAAGAAACTTTTTTTTAAAAGGCATTTTGAGGCTGGGAAAAAAGATAAACTAAGGTATACCTAGAGAAAGGGAAGAAGCAAGTATCAAAGAAGATGAAAATCATTCACTACAATCAAAGCCTATCTTTTATTCCACTGCTACAATAGAAGAGCAGGTCAAGCAAAAAAAAAAAAAAAATCAGTCCTCTGTCCTATTGCTTTTCAGTATAAATCTAGTTCAAGAGACCCTTAGTGGTAAAAGCTTACAGGAAGGCTGCAGTATTTATTAGAGCACTTCCTGGGTGGCTCACCTTCATCTCTGAAGCCACACCTGGTGTATTACAGTTTCCTATACTATTATTAGTGTTATGCTGGACACATTTTCAGAATGCTGTCAAAAGTTTCTGTATCAAAGGAGGATCATCACACAGCACAGGCTGCTGGATGTGTGGAGAAATTAGGTAAACTACAGTACACTTCAGTAAAACTTGAACGAGTTTTATAGAGTGAAAGCTGAAAAAGAAAATGCTTTTTTGGTAACATTTGAAATATACTTGTGTTTCTCTCTTGTACTTGAATGTCAGCAAGTTTTGTTAACTTGTCACTTCTAAAAAAAGTTTATTATTTCTTAACAGACTTGCAGTGATATATTTTTTTTTTAGGAAATTTAGATTTGTATTCTTCACAGGTCATAACACTGGAAGTTAGCCAGCATGTTTCACCCTTGTGTCTGAAGGCAACATAGAAACTGGATGTGCAGGCATTTGAGAAGGCATTTGATTAATCTTGTTTCCTTTATTGTTCCCAAGTTATTTGAGTTATTCAAGAGGCATACTTAAAAAAAAAAAAAAAAAAAAAAGTTAGAGTAAGCCATAATAGCCAGCAAGTTCTTTTCATTAATCACCCAAGGAAAGCAGAAACTCTGTGAGCTGTTAATTTCCTCTGAACAGAGCACTGATATCAAAGTGCAATGTCATGGGTTTTATTTATTAATAGAAATAATAAGATAGTTCTTCAGACTATGTGTCCTTCAGTCAATAAAAGGAAGCACATACTTCATTATAATTGAGGACAGGTATGCTGTTGTGGAGGGTGGAACAGGACTCTTTGTAAAGAGAGGTGGAGTCTGCATTAAGGTGGTGTGACAAGGGTACTGATTCATACGTTGATGCATTTTGCAAAATAGGTCTATTGGTTGGTTGTGTTTTGTTTTGGCTTTTTCTTTTTTAGCTCACTGTTGTATCGTTGGGCTGCTCTATACTGCATTTTACTCTTTGTGAATTCAGTTCTTGAGTTCTTGCCTCAAGACTTCATGTAGGTCACTGGGAGGTGGCTGAATTCCATGTGATTGTTGCTATCTCAGCACCAAAGGAACTGGGGTTTTCTGGATTCCTGAGGAAGCACCTGACTTGTAATAATTTTCTAAGATCTTCATCATGCTTACATTCTACACAATTGTTTCTTTTACACTGCTTTGAATTTTTTTCTAAGATGACCTTAGAAGATCTCTAATCATATGATGATGTGAAACAACTGTACTTAAAAGCTTGAATTATTCCCATGAATAATTCAAACACAAAAATTCTTCCCCAAGGAGGAGTTTTTACTCTAGAAAGGAAATACAGGAATTCTGTGAGCAGTTTATTGTTAGCTTCCCCCTGCTCATCCAAGATGATGCTCAGGTAAACAACAACAGTGTGAAGAAATATCCATCCTGAAAGCAGATTTGAAACATTTCTTTTTGAAAGGAGGAATTTGAATAAATCATATCTAACTTTCGTGTTGAATTGTTGATCACTGTAGCTTAAGCTCCTGTGGAGCTCAAATTTTGGGTGAGAGAAAATATATGGCACAAAAAAAACCAAACCAAAACAAAAAAAAACAAACAAAAAACCCAACAAAAAAATCCCTGAAATAAAGAATATATTTGCTGGAATATAGGAAATGCTGAAGACTTCCAGGCTGGAGTTCTAAATAGAATGCTTGAGTGAACTTGGCTTGCTGCCCTGTAGACCACAGGTCCAGGAAGCTGAAGAGGATGCTTTGTAAAGCCTTGAGAAGGCGAGCCATCAGGTTGTCTTGTTGTGGGTTCACTGATGATAAGTTTCACATGACTCCACAGTCCTTCCTTCAATAGCAGTACAGTCTCTTCTGCATTGCATTCCTCGTCTTTTAAAAACTAGGTATGTATTAATTTTCTATGAAAAAAATCAGGGACTGTTTTGTGGATTGCTATTTTGTAAACAGCAGGGTGAGGGTCTTGCTTGTAATCAGGAAAGTGTCAATTAAATTTTTTAATATAAGGACTTTGTATGTGACTTTTGGAACTGTTTTCTAGGCATTTTGATTGACATAATTAAAATTTCTGCGTCCATGGAATATCTGCAAATGCTGAAACCAGCCAGAAACTGACTCGGAAGTGTTTCTGTCAGATGGCACTAGGGCTTGACTTTGGCTGTGTCTGGTGTATATTAAAAAAACCCCAAAGCAGTTGCTTTGCATCTTGCAAATCAAATAGAAAAATATTGAACTAGGAAGAAAAAAAAAATTCTAGTCTTAATTTAAAATCTGTGTTAATGGTTAAAAGTAATCCTTCAAAGTACTTTCAAAATGGTTCAAAGTGTTCAAAATAGTTCTGTTTCTAGTCTATGTGGTCTCTGCTTCCACCAGCAGAAGTATTGAAGTATTCTGTAGTTTGATTTCCATGTAAATATTACATGTACTTAACCTGTCAGTACATGACCCTTATCGTTTTTTTATTTGGCAAAGAGTTGTTTAAAACCAGAAGGAATTTCTGTACGGCTGGCACTGAGCATTTAGAAGAAAGTTGTAAAGGTGTAGGAGAGTGCAAGGACATGTCTTGCCATAAACTTGGAAGGACAAAGGGATGCGTCTTTGAGGTCAGAAATTAGTAATAATGTATTTTCAGTGGAAAGGATTTTGAAACTTTTGATTTAGATTGTTCTAGAATTGGAGGAAGGCTTTAAACATGCTGCTTTTGATCACAGAAGGTGTTAGAATTAAAAGAAAAAATATAAGAAGATTTAAGTATCTTTGAAGCATGCCTAAGAACTATTTCACGTTATCCTCTTCTCTAATTGATTAACTGTATAATAGGTTTAAATGTGCCAAATAACAAAACCCATTGATTTCACAGCAACTGATCTGAAATGATCTAATTAAGTTTGGGTTTTCCTCTTGTGTCACCTGGGGGATTCCTAATGATGTATAGCAGATTGCATTTAATTGCGTTGTGCCTATTTCTTGGAAATAGTGTTGAGAAAATCAGAAATTTCTTCAAGAATGTCAATTAGATAAAAGTACTGAGTGGAAATGTCTGTTTCATGCTTTCTGGTCCTTCTCACTCATATTGGCAAATACATTTGATTACCTTTCTCTTTGGTTTTGATATTGAGTGTATTGACTGCCTGTGGTATATGTAGGCATGTAGCTGAGACATGGTTTGAACCCGTGATGTCAGTTTTGCTCATTAAAAAATCATTTAGTCTTTTTGATTTCTGGAACCCCTGAAATTTGTGCTGAGCACCATTCTGCTGAATTTCTGTCATAAATTTTTTTTATGTATGGGCTCTTTGAAATATTACTTTTTCTTAATCCCCTTTTCCAGGACTGCCAAACCAGCAGATATTTCTAACTGTCCTAGAGGAGTGTTATTTAAATCCTAAATTTTATATGAGCCAAATCTCTGTGATCCACAAAAAGTGCCCTACTTTTTCAGTTGAAAACACAATGAATGTTAACCATCCTTGATAGCTAGAGGAAACTTTGGTAGCAAGTTCCAGAAAGTTTGCTAATGGAGGTTTTGTTACACTTTCCTTTCATTCCCTCTATGTTGCACAAACACAAGAACAAAAAATACAGTTGTTCGGTAAATAGTTTGCTATATGTACATTCTTCTTTTTGAAATGTTACAAAATTTGTATTTATTTTCTGATGATCACAGTCATGATTTTCTAGATTGGCCTTGAACAGCTGAAGTTAGGTTGTGTCCAAATAATTCAGGCCATAGTTGTATGTATTTTGGACTTATTTTTAATTTTTTTTTTAATATAATGTTGCAGGTAATATCAGTTGGGAAGAACACTTGCTGAACAAAATTTTCCAAACTATGGAAAAAACACTGGGTTTGGGAAGGTCTGAGGTTTAAACCTGAGTCATTGTGAAAATATGCTTAACATTTTGGATATGCTTGTATTGCTGTATCAAATATTTTGCTTTTAATAAAGGGAAACTTTTATGTCTACAAAAGGATTGCATGCTCCTTGAGTCTACTTGTAATTCAAGGTTCATGCAGACTTTTTTTTATTTTTAACACAGAATCATAGAATGGTTTGTATTGGAAGGAACCTTAAAGCTTACCTAGTTCCAGCCCCCCTCCCATGGGCAGGGATGTGTTTCACTAGACCAGGTTGTTCAAAGCCACACTTGCAGGAAGGGGCATCCACAAGTTCTCTGGGCAACCTGTTTCAGCACTTCCCCAACCTCTCAGTAAAGAATTGTTTAGAAGTACAGATCATACATATTAGCAGAGATATTTTTCTGTTGTTGCTGGGACTCGTACTGCCTATGTTGGGGAGAAGGGTACCAAGAAATGGGAAATGTGACTTTTGTCCTAGGTACCTCTTGTCCTGGCAGAGGGACAAGAGATGTTTACTTGGGTTTTTTTTGGTGGTGGTATCTGTGGTTTTGTGGGGAAGAGTTAACATTGCACCAACCTTGTATTTGGGAACTTTAAGCTTCTGTGTGTGAGCCTTTTGTACTCTCCTTGAGAGTATTTTAATAGTATCTTTCAGTGTGTTTTTGAAACAATTTGGATTTGTGTTTTATATATTGTCCATAAATTATATAAAAGTTTGCTTTCTATAATGTGATGTTGCAACAGGAAATGCTGATACATGGTTAGGTCTGTGCAGTTGCAGATACTACCTGTGCTTTTGACTTAAAGCCCTAATTCAAATCTCTCCTGTCTGACAGGCAGCAGTAAGATTAATTACCAGAGAGAGGAATCTATACCCCAGTTTTAGACAAAACACGGTGATTAAAGTTATTTGTAGGCTGAACAAGTACAAGCCTTTGTTTGTGCTGCTGAACAGGGTTATGTCCAAACATGCAGGAACAGGGCTTACTCACATTCCTGTTGCTTCCACATTTCCAGTCCGCAGCATCGTTTGATGGGGAGCCAGCGGTGAGTTATCAGCTGGGCATGCAAGTGATGTTTTACTTTGAGACCTGTTTGATGAGACAACAGTGTCCCTGTGTCCTTCCACAGCCAGGGTAAGGGCTGCTTGACAGGCACGTGGAGTGCAGTGTCCCTGGGTTGGCTGGGGGTTCATAGGATGAGTCTGCTAAAGCATCTTGGGACAATTGAGGTGGAACTAAAGATAATTTTAATCATATTTTGTGTTTAGAGGGTGAGATCACTACAGTTGTATAAGCTCTGAAGGGTGGAACCTGTGTTTAGCTGGTTGGTGTTTGAACTCTAAGAAGCATAAATTTCAAGTATTGAACTTTGGAAGTCTAAGGCAGATTTTTTGTGTTGTAATAGCAATAGTCTGTCCTTGAAGAAGAGAGAAGGAAGAAGAAGTTTGTTACTTAAAACAACTATCTGAATTGTTTTAAGGCTGTTCTTCCTGGTTAAGTGATGATGTTTGATTGGTAGCTATATGCTATATGATCACTCATGCTTGGTATTAAAGAGTTAAGCAAAGGTAAAAATGGTGATAAAGTTGATGTGCAGATAAATGAGGGGAAAACGTAGTGTAACCTGGTTTGTCACTATATTAGAACAAGAGTCTTCTCTCATGCCAATAGCCATCAGCAGCTGGATAAAGAATGAGTAGAGATGTGTCTCCATTAGTGTTTCAGTTCATCCTGCGAGTTTACTATTGCACTGAACCTCCTGGTTGTCTGCATTCATCCTATCTAAATAGGAATAGAAACCAGCCTGGAAGATGCTCCTTAGAAAAACACCTGATAGTCTGCAGCTGTGAACTCCTATCCAGTCAGGAGGACCAGACTAGAGATATATGGTACAAACTAGAACCAGTGAAACCCTCAAGATGTGCCCAGTATGGGCACTGGTCCCTTGGTGCTGCCGTTTCACCGTTATGCAGTTACTCCTATTGAACTGTGTTATTGCTAACAGAGGTGTATCCCTTGAGTTTAAAACTTATCTTTCAGATTTGTCAGGAAAAATAATGACTTGAAAAAGATGTGCAAATAAATATGTCCTCTGTTTCCAAAATTCTCTTTTTATTGAAATAATGGGTATTGTTAAAGTCATTACAATTAGAGAAAAAGAAAAAAAAATCCAAACCAGAAATGTCTTAGATTGACCATTCAAGTCTTCTATAAAACATCTTTGATTTTGAAAGTATAATATTTTGTATGTTCAGTTTAATTCAAAATGTAAGGAGGACTAAAAAGCAACAAAATGAAAGTAACAAAATGTGTTACTTAGATTTGAAAATAATATAGGTGTTTTCATTTACCGTTTTGTTCCTGAAGTGAAAATTATTGTTATATGCTCCTAATCCCACCCCAGTATTAAATTCTTGAATATTTGTTAAAGAGAGGAAATTGATATTGAAACTAAATATCCATGTAATTAAAAGAAAAAAAGAAAAAAGTGTCCATGATAATTGCAATATATTTTTATTTAGCAGAACTTCACTTTGTTGTCTAATCTTAGATCCACTACTCCCTTCAAAACGTCTAACCATCAGATTATCACTGGATTGACACTTCTTGGACATCTAGATTGAAATCATTGCAGCTGGATTAAATGAAGATTGTATGGGCAGGACTTGGTGACCTGATGTTATTTCTTAGATGAGTTTCCTAGCCTCTGGAGATGCATTTTTTTGTATTAAATATTTTGCATGGTTTGAAATGAAGGCTCAAGTGCCACAAATAAATGCTTTGAGCTACTGACTCCAACTGGGAAAATCCAGTGGCAGCATGACAGTGCTCATTGTCCAAAATTTTTTTCCAGCTGTAATTGTTCAGGAAGTTTTGAATTTAAAAACACCTGAGCTGTATTTTGTGTCTGAATTTACAACCTGACCAAAAGCTTTCCTTGACTCTACTTCTTGGTTTTTTGCCAAAATAAATAAGCTGATCTTAGCATGTGACTGTGGTGGTTTGTCCTCTGCATGAGCTTCTGTATAGAATTTGTAATTATGCTTAAGGGTTGGTCCTAGGAGCCGTGATTCTGCATATTTTCGGTTTACTTTCATATCAGATAAATTGAGATGTGTGTGCCTGTGGTTGCCCTGCAGTTCCCAGCCTCAGGGGTGGTTCTCTTCTCTTGCCTGTGAACAGAGAGTGTATTTGCTGTGTTGCCTACACCATGACACCTGCTATTGAAAACCTTAAAGCTATCCCAGATTTCTTCTAAAATATGCATTTGGCTAAGCCTGGTCTCTTGTAACACTTGGGCAGAAAATTGATAACCATTTTTGTGGTGTTGCTGGTTGGTAATTTTTACTCGTTGACTTTAACAGAATCATGAGCAGGGATACACCTTCTTGCAGCCTGCACCTTAAATTCACAAATAACATTTTATATGTGGTGGGGATGGGCAGTAACATTCAGGTATCTATATGAGGTATTAAAATCAGTTGGTAAAATGCAGTTGGACTTCAGTCTCAATCTTCTATTTTCTGAACAAGAAGTGTGATATTCTTGAGCTGGATTTCTTATAATTCATGGTTCATAGAATATTGGAGCTATGGGAGCTGCATCAGCCAATTTCTGTGGCTCCCTGGGACACTGAATCAGTAGTAAGAAAAACAACCCTGTTTCTCTTTGGCTGTGGCAAAATCTCTGCAAAGATTAGTCCAGAGTCTATAATCTGCATGACCCTGTACCAAGATTTAGGGAAGCCTAGAACTTTCTCAAACCTTGCAGAGAGCAGTGTCTTGCCAAAAAAAATGAGAGACTTGAGCTGTGGTCAGGATGTGGCTAATGTGGAAGTTGTTATGGCCTGCAGTTTTCCCTGCTGCCAAGATCCTGTCAGTGCTAATAGCAGATTTTGTCTGGTTTGTTGCTGGTCAGATGCCAAGCCTTTACAGTACTTGGCCTTCTGTGAAAATACAAACTATTCATGAAGAGTGCAAGAAATGAGGTTATTTTACAATCACAGAATGGTTTGAGTTGGAAAGAACCTTTAAAGAGATCAAGTCTTATCCCAACCCACTAGAGGTTGTTCAAAACTCCATCCAACCTGACCTTGAAGGTTTCCAGGGATGAGACATTCACAGCTTCTTCAGGCAAACCTCATTGTAAAGAATTTCTTTCTTACATCCAGTCTAAATCTATCCTTTTCCAGTTTAAAACTGTTGTCCCTTGTCCTGTTATTAGGGGCCTTGATAGAAAGTCTCTCCATCTTACAGGCTTCCTGCATTTATGGGAAGGCTGCAGTAAGGTCCTCCTGGACCCTTCTCTTCTTTATTCTGAATGCCCCCAACTCTCTCAAGTCTTTCTTCATAGGAGAGATGTTCTAGCCCTTTGATAATTTTTATGGGGTTTAAGTGTATTTTATTTCTAAATCATATATTCCAGACAACTCTTTTTAGATTGAGATAGTGTAAATGATCTTTATCTTTTGTATAATTACTATTTTTTGGCTGGTAGTGGGCCCGCTATACTCATCTTCCCAAGGAAAGAAATGGATTTGCTGACAAAACATTTGTGTCACTTTTTAGAGTAGCTTTCTTGCCTCTGCTGTTAAAATTGTCTTAAATGACTCTCATGATCCTTTATGTTAAGAGAAAGCTTTCAGTCACCTCCCTCAGGATTATTGTTATCAATGAGATCTTTGAACTTGGCAATAGATTCTATTCTATTTATTTATTTATTTATATACAACATTTGAGTAGATTTTGACTCTGAAGGGAGAGATTTTGATTCTGAAGGGAGAGTTTCTCCTGAGTTCACTGGTCTATAGTGGATTGTCTATAAACTTAACCCATACTTTTTGTAATAAGTACAATTTATGGATTCTGTACAGAGAGGGATGGCAGTAAACAGTTCCCAGATTGTACCTCCTAATTCCCAGATGCTGATTGTCATTAGTTTCTAGTATTTTCTTCTCTAACAAAGTCGCCAAATCAAAGTTAGTACCATTTGGAAACATCTGATTTACTTGCCATTTGTTATACTGGTAGTAAGTCAGAAAGTACAAATATATATTTTCCCCAGCCCAGACTCTTTGTATTAAGGTGTATGAGATATGGTGTATCTTTGTATATGAGGTCAAGCATCTGAGGTTTTCTGCACATCCTCCAGGAACCTTTGATGCTGCAATCTGCAGTGCTCAGTTTATTTGACTTGGCTCCTGGTTGAGTATGTATTCTTATTTTTCTAAAATATCAGTTCAATTTTCACTGATATCTACTAGGAATTGTTTGGCAATGTTTTTTTATTGTTGGACTTTTTAAAAACAAACTACCAGGCAAATGTGTTTCTGTTCAGTTATTTATGCATATGTATTTATCAAACTGATAAAACTCAGTGCAGGTTGGTTGCTTGCTAATTTCTGTATTTTCTTTGTTTCATTTGATTATTTTGCAGCCAGAGGGTTGTATAGCTGAAGTTCAAAACTTGACAAGACATGAGTTCAGAGAAGAGGTCAGAGAGTGTGTTGGTCACCCTCAGGAGCCCCTGGAGTGTCTCTGAAGCATTCACAGAGGCAGCCATGGAGAACAAAGTTACTGATAGGTTCCAGCTTATGATTCAGCTCTTGACTTTCTCTGCTGGAATTGTAGGGCTGCTTGAATGTCAAGGGCTTAGCATCACTCCTCTAAAAGTACAAAATAAATGGTATTGTCACTAGGTAGTGTAGCCTTTCTACCTAAAGCATTTTTCTGAAAAAATATTTAAATTATGCAGAGTTCTTGAATTGCTGGTGAATTAACAAAAAATCAAAGGCACTCAAAAGTGGGGTTTGTTTTGTGGTTTATTTTTTTCTGTTTGTCTTGGGTTTTTCCCCATGAAATTGGTGGTTAGGAATATTCCTCTGATTTTTTTTTTATATGGAAGGTATGAACTTTTTTGGATTTGTGTTCATATGAGTTAGAATAAATTACTGGGATTCAGTCTACCTCAGCCTGTTTTTGAATCAGCTGGACAAAAGCTGGTACAAAATGCAATGTATGCTTGCTTTAACTGGTATAAGCCCCTGCTGGCTACACCAAGATGTGCTTTAGCCAACACTAATGGTGGTCTACAGAGGAATAAAATTCCGGGGTCCTGTTTGCTTATCATAATGAGCAGCTTCTGCAGCTCAGATTGTGGAAGCCAGTGACCAGGTATTGGTATTTATATGATAAGTGACCATTATTTAAGATAAGTGATCCATTTCCATTTAAGTATTTGGGAATCAAATTAAGGACATTTTTAGGGTTTTTTTCTCATTTGCATAATTAGATTTTCTACTTTTTTTGCTGGAGGTGAGATCCCTTCTATTTGGTAGATTTAGGCCAATTGGATGCTTTTCTTTAACCTTGTATATGAAACTGAAAGAGACTGATGGGTGCATAGGCTTAAAAAAGAATAAACATATCAGTTCTGGCATTAGGTCACCTGAAGATGAGCAATAGCTTGGCAGCAGCACATGCTGGGTGGGGAAAAAAGGGCACTCTAATTTGACAGTAAAAGAGTATGAAATGTGGAAGATGAATGGGTGGGGAAGGCTGAAAAATGACATAACTGGAGGAGAATTTAAAGTTCATTATCTTAGAGAGAGTCATCCTCAACCTTCAAGAAGTATTTCCTCTTTCTCATGTTTACACTTGGAAAAAGTGGCATGTGAGGATATAAACAAATACACCGTTAAAGTGCTGAAGGGGTTTGAAGTTACTTGACCTTGTTGAGGCTGCTTATGGAATATGATTTAAAACATTGTGCTTGAGCACTGCTGCCAGTGGTCACACAGTGTGACTACTGCCATAGGGATTGTTAACTCCAGAGTTCACCTTGTCTGCTTGAACTACTCCAGCTAGATCTGCAGGAGGGCATCCTGTGTGTTCCTTATATATTATGAGATGGCTTAAGATGCCTTTGCTTTGATGTCTTTGTCTGTTTGGTGACTTCTGGCGTGGTATGTCTTTTCTTCTCCACTTGCTGCCTGCTGATTTCACTAGAAATGATTTGCAAAGCCTGAAAGAGTTAAATTGAAAAACTCTTTCAAAAGTGCTTTTATGACCTTGTTAGTTTTCTTCCGTTTTTAATAGTCCTCATTTCTCTTTTGTAACGCTTCTGAGGTAGTGTCCAGACAATAACTGAGGAGTTTTTTCTTTATTTTAACTTTGCTGCTCAAATTTTACGCTGTGTTTTGCTACTTTTCCTTTCTGCTTGTTACTATTACTGGAGTAGCCACTGCTGTTGGTTAAAAATGCTTATGCAGATCCCCTTGACATACTTAATTCTTGGTTTGTCAGGAAGCTCAACTCAGGTTATTTTAATGAACAAGAATTGGGACAAAGACCTATTTTCTTAGTAGGAACTAAAATAAGAATAATTTTCTTGAGAGAACAGTAGCTTAAAAAGCTGGCAGAAGAGCAGGAATCACAGAGGAAATCATCAGACCTTGCTGATTCTAATATGAATTGAGTTTTAATTTCTCAGTGTCATAGTCAAAAGACCAGAACCTCTGCTGTAGAATTTTACAAAATAACAAGCTGTACAAAATTCATCCCAGTCTTGTATAACAGTAGTTGAACTGGACAAATATTTGCTAGTTAACATGACATACATGTTTCTGCCTTTTTTGCTAAGTCAAATTCGGTATTCCATCTTCCCCACTCCTTGTCATCTTGTCACGTGGTACAGTTCATGAGAATGTTTGCTGTTTCTCCTCTGCTGGTGTGCCTCAAATGATCTTTTACTGTGTACAGACTCTCTTGTGGACTCATTTCTTCTGCCATATCTGCAGAGTTGGTATGTTGCTAAAATTCCCTAAACTCTCCTTCCTCTGGATTTCTTGAAGCTTCACTGTAACCTCCAATGGCAGATTTTCTTGTCTATGTGAGGTGCATTTTTATTTCTTGAGCAATACTGAGAAATTTGCACTTAGTAAACAACACCTGAAAGACACTTGGCCTTATAGAAATCTATTCAGTTGTTGTACAAATTATTTTGGCTAAGCTTCCAACAAGCTTTTTAATGGTTACATTTTTGTTATATGAAAGGTGCACAGATGTACAGAAGTTCTGATTGGTTCCATATGATGCATCTGAAAAAGCATAAACCACATGAATTTCAAACCTGAGAGTTCTTGACCAATGTCTGTATCACTTCATTTTCAGGATGGTGACATACGTGAAACATTCAGTTGCAGTGAGGGAAATTTCTTACCATTAATTGAATTCCTTCTTTTTAACAGCTTATTTTGATGCAATAGCCATTTAAAGAATTGCAGATAAAGACGTATGGGGTTTTTTTTTTCAAAGTACATGTTCTTACTCAGACCATCTCCTGCCTTGTATCAGTACTTCTCAAGGTGGTCAGGAGGGGAAGAGGCAGAGCAGGGAGCAAAGCCTGGGGTGAAATGGCTCAAGCAGGAGTTAACACACAGGAAGGTGAGATGTTTTAGAGGAAGCTGTACAGGTCTTTGGCTAATCCTGTCCCTACCACACCCCTTCTTCTGCCCCTTAAAATTTGTTCTTCCAAGAGCATGGATGTTCCAGGCAAAGGTGTTTTCAGAAATGATATGGAGTACTGCAGCTGTGCTTTACTGATTGGTAATTGCCACATTTAATATAAAGAAAATAAGATTTCTCCTTTGCTTAAAGCATGAGTGACTGTCTTGTCTTTTCATATTGAATACACAACAGCAGAGAAAGTATTTCCTATGTGAATGTTAAATACAAGTGAGTACAAATACAAAAGAGTGGTTCATCTGGAAATACTACAGAAATCAGTTTCTGGCTGCTCAGTATTGAAAACATGCTGATACATGCAAATACACAAGAAAATGAGCATGCCATTAGAATAATTTCATCAGCTGCTTTGCTGAAGTTGTCCCAAGCAGTCAGAGCTGGTAGCTTTAAAATAAATTTTTATCTAGTAATTCTCAGATGTGGAATGATTATTCTTTGTTATACATGCATACATCTACAAAAAGTAGTGACAATTAACAAGCTGGGTTCAAGACTTTCAAAGCAACTTGGTTTTGAAGGTACTTCTGTGCTGTGTTATATTCCAGTCTATTTCTTCTTTTCCAGTTTAGCAGAAGTCCCTGCTTGACAGAGTTACTTTGCTGATGTTATTTTAGGTATGAAAAAGCTGCAGTGTGACACAGATAAACTAGAATTTGTTAGAGCAGAGTTTTGTAGTGAATTAGAAAAGTAAATAATAAAAATGGTACCGGTATAATACTCAGTTCAACAATGCAAGTATAACTATTGTAATTAGCTCAAATAAAAATAAATCTCTACTATATATGCAGTTCATTTGAAATACTATGTCACCTGCAGTAGAGTGCTGCATACTGCCTGAGCTTTGATTTGGAGAAGTTTCAGTTGAGCAGTAAACTAGGATGGCAAAAGTAATTTGTCTGACAGTAAGGTACCACTATGTATGAATGTTTTTCTCTGTCTAGTCTCTTCTGCATGTTTACAGGACCTTTCCCAGAGCATTCTCATATGCCTGCTGTAATCAGCAGAATTTTGAGCAGCTCTTAAACACACAAGTGCAAGGTGGTTTTAGTATAAAAAAAAAAAGTGTTTTACAGTGGTAATTTACTACTATACCTATTCTAATCAGTTTATTTTCCTTGGATTTAACCATTTTAGTGAATTACTGCTGGTTGTTTAATGAAGTCTAATTTTTCATTTGTTTTAATTAGTTAATTGAGCAATCAGTACATTACCTTGGTATAGCAGACTGTTTATAGGATAGGAAGTAGGATCAGATCATGCAAATGCCTGCCTCTGGGCTCTGGCAACAGGTTTAAAATTGCATTTGTGTGTTTTGCGTTTGTAGAATTCTTTCACCAGATGGTAGCATTTGATTTCCTTTTGAATAGTCTATAATACCCAAATGTAGTTGTATTACATTCTTTTAAAACCAATACCACTTAGGTAAACAGAAGTAGGAGGATAGTTGTCAACTTTCAACTGGGAAATTCTTAGTTGTTTCCTATACTCAATGTTTTATGCAGATAATGTTTTTTGAGAAAAATATGTCATTCAACATTCTCAAAAAGGGGGAATAATAGTGCAGAAAAAAAGTTACAGAAATGTTGGGGTTGTTTTTCTTGGAATCTGGGCATGACTTGTCTTGCAAGTTGTTTGAACACTAGTTCTAGTGTTTAGCCAGTGCTGAATGTGTTAAGTATTCTTACTGATAGTTAAGGGAAGATCTATGACTGTGTATAAATTACGAAGAAATAAAATCTGGCATTTGAAGGAATAGCTATTAAGTTTACCAGCTTCAGGCAAAGGCTTATTTTATTACTATCGCTCTCATACTCAACAGAGAGAAAAACTCCAGTACTAGGTTCTTGAGGTCTTTCTGTGTAAAAGAGAAAAGGGCAGCTGGCTTCCCACTTCTAAGCATAACCTTTATGAATTCTCTTCTTCATTTTTCATATGTCTTAATGGAGGCCAAAGTGATCCAGCAACTTAAAATCAATTAATATATTTTGAGTGCATATATACAGATACAGATGTGGATGGTAACTTATTCTGTCTCTTTTTTTGAAAGTGTCATTCAGGTTACTCTTTGTGTTTGGTGGTGTTGCTATCAAATTTGTTGCCTTAGAGCTTTTAGCCTGGGCATGAGTCTCTTTGATTTCATTGTTTTCAAAAATGGTATGCTCTTTTAGCAATGTGGTGGACTGCATGTAGATTGGATTTAGATGGATGCATATTGGGGAAAAAAAAGTTTGTTCCCGCTGGTAGTTTCTGTTCACTGTAAAATGCTGGTCTGTAAACTGGCTATTCAGGAGCTTGTTCAAGAATAGGCTTCATGCATCTGTCTCATGGCAATGGCACAATACATCAGATGGGGGTGTAAATAATAGAGCAGCTAATATCCCTGGTAGGTTTTGATATCCAATTTCAATGTGTTCCCTTGCCAGAGTCCCAGCTGACAGAGATGGAGAGGTGCTAAACTCAAAATGTTACAACTGTTTTTATGTCACCACTCATCCAGAAGACTGTATTTATTCAAATTAATTGTCCCATTAATAACTGACTAACTTGTATTTAGATTGCTTTCATCCAGTGGCATCTTAGATGCTTGCAAAACCTCAGGTAATTTTCTTATACTTGAATTTCCTCGTGGTGGCTGAATTCAATCACTGCTCTGTCCTTCAAGTGGATTTTTGCAGCTTCTGATACTCCCCAGTCATACTTTATTAATAAAGTATGAAGTTGCCTTAAGAAAATGTAAGAATGCAAAAAGCCCTGTTGGTGAACAAAGCAGAAGCATCTGGATGTGAACTGGGGAGGATGGATTCTAACTTTTGCTGAAATTTTAGCAGTAATTTTAGGGTTTGTTTCTCCTGCAACATGGTTATGTCCGGAGCCCTGACCATGCTACTTGGGGTGTAAAAGACAGCCTTGTTTTTAGTGGTTGTGTGACATATCGTTTAACTACTATTTTGAACTAGCATTTTAAAAGCAAATGATAGGTTTGTGAAGAAATGAATGTTTGGTTATATCCAGAAATAAACTCAGCTGTTTAGCAACTATACCCATGATGGCAGTTGAATCTAGAGGTCAGGTCTGGCTGGAAAAAAATTCCTTTTTCAGTATCATAAAATAAAAAAAAAAAAAAAAAAATGGCCAACAGCCTGTTCTAGTGAATACAGATGTTGTTTACAGGATTTATCATATAGTGAACGGCAACACGTGATGAGATGCTGTTTTGTAGAGTTCATGGGCTGTGGCAAAAGGCTGGAAGTAAACAGAAGTAAATGTGATACTGGAAGTTTTAGAACATAACTTTCTGTGTGCAGTTAAAAGAAGTTACTATGTTCTGTTCATGAGAGGAAAGTAAATCACAACTTTTCCCATAATTTCACAATAAAGTTGCCAAGGAATAACACAGCTTGCTGCTAACTAAAACCAGCAGCATTCTCAAAGAGATCACAGCCAGCCTTTTCCTACTCTTCAAACTTTTCTAACCTGTCCTTGGAGGCAGTAGAAAGCAGGTCATGTGCAGCATGTGCTGACAGATCCTCTCAGGGGCAAGAATGTCCTTTTCTGCTCGTAGCTGTACAGCTTTCTGGTGGGTCAATCACTCTTTTTCCTTGCTGCTGTTTACAGCAAAGGGATCTGCAGCCTTCACTGTTTGTGAGAGATTTTGGATCTTCTTTTTCCTTCAGATATGGGAAAAGAAAAATGTGGGACACTTTCCTGAGCTTTCCTTAGACTTCTGGAGTTTGTTGCCAGTGTTTTCTTCGCTGCTTGGCAAGCTTATTTCTTTCATGCTGAGAGAGGCAAGTTACACCTTGGTGGTATGAGATTACTTTTTACAAATTTTGGAATCACTAAAACATGCCAGTTTAGTATGTGAATGAGTTTTGGAGGGGAATAAGGAACAGCCAGGAGAAGTGAGCCTTTTAAGATGAGTGGATTCTATTCTTATGAGGGTAAGGACTATAAAGTAGGTTTAAAAGAAACCAAAACCAAACCAACCAAAAAAACCAACAAAACAAACAAAACAAAAAAAAAAACCTCACCCAAAAAAAAAGCCATGAAAAAAGGGACCAATTCAGCATATTTAAAATGGCACCATTAGCCATTCAGAGTGTGCCAACCTTGGCAACTTTCCTGGTTAGCTCAATGAGTACTGCGTGCAATCAAATACTTTCCTTTAATTGGGAGCTTATTTAGCTATATAACTTCAGGAGCATAAGGTTTGAATATCTTGGCCTTTGCATCTTTTTTACTTGCAGATCAAAATTATTTCAAAACAATTTTCATGTCATTTTTTAATAGGAAATAAAATTCCTTAAGAGGACGACCTGTAATATTTGAGTATCAAGAGGGTCAGCCATTAAAAGACTTACAAGATGATAAATCAATTGAGACTAAATATATTTGTGGGTTATTTGAAAGCCATATGCTCAGCCACACAAAAAGAGTGAACACATTCAATTGTCTCAAATGCCAAGAGACTGGATTTCTGCTCACATGCCTCAACTTGTGCTGTTGCAAAAATACAAATATTTGTACACCTGATCGAGTACAGACAAGTATCCATTAGTCATATGACCCACTGCATGCACATACAGATATATGTGTATCCATATATGTGTATATACATACTCCTAGTACAGTCTTGGCTTTGAATCTATCTTGCACTTCTAATTTGATTGTGAGCTAGACTCCCTTCTTGGTTCACAAGTTAGGGAAGCTGGATAAAGAGCTTCAGGGAGCAGTGTGTGGATCCCACAAGAAATGATTCTAGTCTTCAATCTCCTACATGCTGAAGTCCAAGGGGTATCCTCTGTGGGCCAAGCGGAATAAACATAATAAACTGAAGTCTGTGTAGTAAATCCTGATAGTTTATTTGATTTGTTTACAAAGTATTTTGATTAATTTTAGTTTTATTTCTTCTTATAGGAAATACTGGATAGATCCCACAATGGAAGACGGGAAGCCCGTTTGGGCTCCACACCCAACTGATGGGTTTCAGATGGGGATGATTGTGGACATTGGCCCTGACAACTTAACTATTGAGCCTTTGAATCAGAAAGGCAAGGTAAGTGTCTCTCAAACAAAGGAAAAGAGAAAAATCATACAAGAAACCATCCGCCTTACTTGTAGGCCAGGTCTTTACCACTGTCTTCAACTGCACACAGCCTGAAGGAGTGGAAAATCAGTTTTCTGTTCTAAGTTTGGCTAAGGATCTTTGTTCAGCTTTAGCTTGTATTGCAACGGACCCCTCACACTGATGAGAAGTGCATCAGTTTTCTGCATGTGCATTGAGTACATACTCATGAAAGAAAGGAGGTTTGAATCCCTGTAGTCATTTGATTCAGTACTGAATGCTTTATTTTTCTCAATTAGACACTGATTAAGAGCCTGCTGTTGAGATCAGCTTCTCTCTTTCCTTACATTCATAGGAAGGGTCCAATAGGGGTGTGGTGGGCCCTGGCGAAGATTAGATACCATTAGAGTGATGAAGACTGAGAGATGAATCCTCTTAAGTCAAGTATCTTGAGAAGTAATATGATGTCAAACAAAGGTCCTATGGAATTGCCACATCTAATTAAAGTCAAACTAAATGTAACTTTTAAAATGAAGACCTAATTAATCCTAATTAGTGTGTTTCAATGGCTTGATTTATCATGACATCTTTCAGACTCAGTATGTTGTAACTAAATGCCAGTTTTTACAGGAAGTACCTTGTAGCTATCAATTATCCTAATTCAAATGGTCAAATTCCTGGGTTCTACTAGCTAGACTAAGATTATCACTGCCTTAAAAGTTATGATTTAAGTCTTTATATTCAAGGATGTAAAAAAGACAACAATGTGTTTTGTAACTTCTCTCAGCAGGAGAGAATGTCTTGTCACAGGTCAAAAGGTTATGCAGCAGTCCTTCCTTTTGGTGGAATGTTTATAGGCTTTCCTTTTTGTGCATCTTGGAGAGGAAGTTGATTTTGCCTTCCTTGGAAGTACAAAGCAAGTGTAACATCTGATTTTTGAGTGAGAGAAATAAAGTCTGTAGGTTTAGTAGTAGTAGTCATTTGTCAGGTTGAGGAGGAGGAAGATTATTCAGACAAGGACATTAAATATTCCAAATCTATGGCTAATATTAAAATGACTGAAATAAATTTCACCCCCACTACTGTTTCCTGTTTATATTCCCCAATGCTCCTGATGCCATAAAGAGCAAAAGCTTTTACCCTGAAACAGAAACAATAATAAGGATATTTCTGAGTCACTATTTATTTCTAACATGTGCTCCTTTCAGGGACCATATGTAATTAAAAAACCCAACAAAACAACAAGAAATGATCCTAAAATACAAATAGTTTGTTTCATGGTTTTCTCAACAACAACAAAAAATAATCTCTTTTGTCTAGGGAGTTTCTTATTCTGCCGTTGGCTCTTTTGAATTCAGCAGATCAATTAAGACCCCAATGTTCATTCACTGAAGGGAACAAACACTTCACAATCTATATTTTTAACTATCAAACTTAATTAATTAACCTTATATAAATAAAGGTGGAGTAAAAGGTTTTCTTGATTACCTTCTCAGCCTTTTCAAGGTATCATTGATTTCTTTTTAGAGAAACATTTCTCATTGATTTTGACTTTTTAAGATTACTCTATCCTTGTGCACTTAGACCATTCATTTGAAGTAGGCAGCATTAAAACTCACTATCACTTTGTTTTCTTAAAATTGTAGTTCAAAAGTGCTCTTCAGCAAGAATGCATGATCCAGCAGCTCTGGAGTTGCCCATGATAATTACAGGGAGGAGAAGAGTAACCTGATCTTGTAAACATATCCGGGCAGTGTAACTTATTATTATTTTTTAATCTGGGTCATTACCATGTCATATGTATTCTCTGTAAGCACTGGTAGCTTACCAGAGGTCACAGTCTGAAAAGGAAATGTGTATGCATGTGTTTGATTATTGCCTTTTATGACACTTTTGTCAATAACTGCAGTATATGCTGCAAGGCAGCAGTTTCCCCATGTCTTAAACCCCTCCCTCCCATCCCCATCTGTAGCTGGCTCCGGCACTGCAGAGTGGCACCCTCACAGCCCTGCCTGCCGAGCTGTGCCTGACACCCCAAACGAGGTCAGAGAACAGATCCAACTTGAAGAAGTGGAAAGTTTTCAGGATGGCAGCAAGCAGTGAAATGGGAGGCAGAGGAGCTGAGGCCATTGTGGTGGCAGGTTGCTTCACCTTATGAAACCATGTTTCCCAGTCCAGACTCTGTGAAGGTCCAACACATCAATTCACCTAAATCCAGCAGTGGCAGTTTTGGGCACCGCAGCCCATCTCCAAGTGTTTACAGCTCTGTGCAGAGGCTGTGTGTCTAAGGGAGGTGAGGATCTGAGTCACCCAGCCTGCCCTGCACAAAGAACAGTACTGAGAGCTGCAGGAGTGTTTTACTGGAACAGAGGATGCATGTGTTACGTGATAGGAACCTGTTCCCAGCAAGTAGATCATTGGCTTGCAAGGCTTGCCAGGACTGGAAAAAAAGTCAGAGAAACTGGAGAGTGCTTTGTCTATGAGCATGGTCCCACCTAGAGTTGGTGTCCTGCCCTGAGAATGGGCTCCAAACTGGATTGGTGGTACCAGAGCTGGCCGTCCTGGCCCATGGCTCACCAGCAGTCACATGCTGGTGGTACAAGGAAGGAGGCAGGTAGAAAGGGAACCAGCTGTTAAGCTCAACCAGTATTACACTTTCATTTCTCCTTAAAGTGTTCTTTTCTGAATGTATTGAGATTTGTAATCTTGGATCCTGTAGCATGTATCTTTTTGTTCTTTGAGGTTAAAACAAGGAGAAGGCAGATGACAGTGAAATTGCCAAATGAGGAATTTACTCTTTTACTGGAGGCAGCAAATGTAAATAAAGTGATTAGGAAGAGATGCACTGGAAGGGCTTCCACCCCAAGATGCCATTCTGGACACCAAGGGGCACTGAGGAGTAGGTACTTCTTATTGCATCAGCAGTCATGAGTTTCTGGCAGTCATTGGGAAGGTGTGAGGTGCTGCAGGGACTCACTGACACCCCTCCTGCCATCGACTGAGACACCTTATGGCTCTGTGCCACTTCTGAAGGGTCATGGAAGACTTTATGGGCCATCTGCTCTGGTATGCTGTGAATAACCAGAGAGGTATTTTTCCCAGCTAAGTATAAAGGAATAAATGTACTTTGAAAGTAAGGATCAGAATGTTCAAAGTTCAGTGCTTCAAGCTAAGGTGGTTTTGTTTATTTTTTTTTTAACAGTGAGCACAACTTGGTTGCACAAGTGAGGTATGCTCTTGTCTGTCTTACACACAGTTTGTACTGCTGTAGGTTGGTTTGTGAAGTACAGCTGAGAGTAGGGATGTCTCCTGTCTGTATCTGGAAGGTATAAAGGAAGGCATGGTTACACGTATTGGATTACATGGTAGAAAGAAGATCGTGCTTGAATGGAAAGATATCTTTTTTCACTCATCTAGTTTCTGGGAGAATAGTTAAGATTGCCATTGGATTTCAAGGGTTGCTTCATTACAAAGATGACAAAAACCCCCTTCAGAATGCCCTAAACCTTGTTTTGCTTCCTAAGACCACTTTATTGTCTCGTAAAGTTAATACACTCTCCGCTTTCTTAGAACAAACTTGTACTAAGGTATGATTAATGCAAAAGTCTTCCCTCAAGTACCTGAAGGGTTCTTTTCCTTAAAATAATTGTTTAAAAAATTTTAAGATACGACAATATAATAAAGAATTTCTTTGGATATTTTCTTGTGGATAGATCTAGGATACCTTGTTCATTTTCTGTTTAAAATACTAGATTTTAATACTCGGAGCTCTGCACATCTAGCTATCATACCTACCTACTTTACAAGTATCTTACTTTACATAAAGCAGTATTCCAGCTGTGACATACAGCAGTGAAATTTTTTTTGTTGACATAGTTGAAACTGTACTTATGTTCTTATCTAAAAAAGTCCAACAGAAAAAACATTAGCTTTCAGATAGGAGATGATAGAGCATGGATTCTCTGAATTTTTTTTTTTTAAATCTTGAATCAGAAGGCTGAATGGTGAGGACATTGAAAAAGCCCTTCCTCTTCTGGGATAGTTCTAGCATGGCTGACTTTAGCTCCAGAAATGTTAAAGGATCAGAAGTTTCTGAAGAGTCTCACAGAATAGCTGAGAATTGTGTTCATTCTCTCCTGTCTTTGTTAGTGGTTAATGGGTTTACACATCAGCAGACAAGAACAAGAAGTGAAGTTACATTTTTGTGAAGCTGGTCATATTCATGCACAGGAATCTGATCATGTGGGGAACTGTTGCACTCAAAGACAGCTTTACCAAACAAGATCCACTTTTACTGTTGACAAACTTGTAGAGAAAATTATGATGATAATATGTAGTTATGGCAATACTGTGAGAGGGAGGAAAAGGTGTGGTGAATCTCTGCCCTGCTAAAACTCTGAATAGCAGCAGGCATCTTTCTGAGGTCAGTAAAGATGTTGAAGGCTTCCATGGCCCTCACAAACTCTGAGAAAGGATATTTTGGAGGAAGTTGATGTGATGGATGTTCAGATATTCCAACTTCATCTAGCAGCTTTGTTTCCCTTACGAAAACATCTTGTACATATTTTTCTGCATTAGATCATGATAAGGGGATGACAAAATATATTTTATTATGGCTACAAATGGCATACTTTATGATAACTTGGTAGGGAAGGGATATTGTAGATTTAATGTTTTCCATCTGGGAGCAATTCTGCTCTGAGACATTTTTAACCCTTCACACTTCAAAGAGAGTTGGAATTTGTGGCTGTTAATGATGGTGTAAGCCCCAGGACCTCTCATACTGTTGTGCTCAAGCAAATATGAAACAAGTTGCTGTCTTTCTCCTAAATTTCCCTATGTTTCTCATGGGACTACCTTGCTGAGTACAATGTTAAACGAGCAAACATGTTTGTTTATTAACTTCATTCTTTAGATTTAGTTGGTTGCCTTTTCAAATATTAGACTAGACTTCTTGTCTCCATTTCCATGGGGAAAAGGAGCCTGTGCCTGCAGTGGCATGGTGGCTGTCGTGTTTAATTGGTACAACAGGGGTTTTGTTCATTCATCGCTAGCTCAAACAAGCTGTTACTACAGTAAACAAAAAAAAAAATATAATTAAAGAATCTCCTTTGTACAATAGTTATTTTTGTGCAGATGCTGTAATGCATGTGTGCTTGGATGTTTTTCCTTCCTTTTTACAGCAATATAAATTATGATTTCTGGAGATGAAAAAAGAAACAAAGTTGCTTTTGTTATGAATTTTTGCAGTTGGATGTGAGCACTTGATAAATGGTTGTTTTGTATAACTGGAATATAAAGGTTGAAGGAAGGTCTTGTTTTACTTTAGTATTGATTTATTGAGAAAAAAACCCCCCAAAAAATGATCAAAGTTACAGTATTTGGTGATACAGAGGATGTTGTGGATTGAACATTAATATTTTAAATAGGAATATTTTCTAACAGCATATCATAATGACAACACAGTCCTTTGACTGAATTAATGATTTGCATTTTATTCTTTCTTTGAAAAACTGAGGAAATTGTCTGTCATTTATAATGCTGTTATCTTTGCAGTACTTTCTGTAGTCTTATTTTTTGTATTGCACAGTACAACATGCAATTTTTGACCTGAGAATCAAATATTATTGCACTAAAATGTATATTACAGTGAATTCATTTTTATAATGTAGTGTAGTTATATAAATGCAGCAGCATTTTGTCTGCATCTAGTAACTCAGTAAAATTTCCAATTTTGAAGTATAAAGCTGGTGACTTCATTTGAAATCATGCACAATTACAGTGCACTCACTTGTATGATTGCATGAGATATCTTTAAACTATATTTCTATTTTATGGAGTTCTGACAATGTTAATGTTTCTTATCTAACAGACTTTCCAGGCAGCTATCAATCAAGTGTTTCCTGCGGAGGAGGATAGCAAAAAGGATGTGGAAGATAACTGTAAGTTATGAATTTGAAAATAAATTACACATTTGAAAAAAAATCTGCAATGAAATTAATATTGTTTCCTTACAAGCTTCCTGTTTCTTCCGTGTCATCTTTGTTTGAATTTATGTATGACCTTTGCTAGTCCTTTAAACTTCTTAAAGGAAACCCATTTAAAATATAATTTATTGTGGGTTTTAGTTTTCATTTGAATACTTTAGAGGAATGGATAGTTACATAACTCTCATATAGAACTGTTGCTTGACTCCAGAAATACTCCATTCAGCATTATGGGTGTAACTGTACTTTTTATAGTGTGGCAAAAAGACTCAGTGTCTTTATCAGCACCTGTATTTGTATAGCATTTTCCTGCATTTAAGGAATTTCTCAGATTAGCATTCCTGTGGAAGCAGAGGCAGTGGAAAATAAGTTTTAAGATTACTTCCCAGAACTGGGGACGGGAATCTGGACCTATTAGGACCACTGAAAATTGATAGACTTGAATTGGATACAGGAGTGTTGGTGGAGAAGGAGTTTTGAGGTGAGCTTGTGTAAGAAATGTCACTGTTGATCTGTAGGGCTTTTATTTTGTTAAATATTTTGTAGTTAGGTGGATGGAAACAGTTGTCAAATCTGGGGAGAGGGGAGAGAATACTGAGAAAGCTGAATGAGTGCTGTTACCAGTTTTTAGACAGCTGTTGAATTTGCTGTTGCCACACTCTATGAGCAAATCACAGAGCCTCTCCTGTCTTGAATTCTGATGAAGGCAAGTCTTTTAAACATTTTCTATAGAGTTTACTGCTTGGTGAAAATACTCAAGACTTTGTAAATAGTGGGCAAAAATATCTTCTATTGTTCTTCTTTTAAAATAGAGGCTAGAGGTCTGGTCTAGGTGATGTAACCTCAATTCCTGTCATGGAATATTTACATCCTGTGACAGGAGATGCAGCTGTTACAGCTTCTCCATAAGAAACAAAAAGATGAGATCTGAGTCTTATGATCTGACTTGGATTGTGCAGTGTCAACAGAACCAAGCTGGTAGCCTTGCTTCCAGCTGCTTATATTTTTGCAAAAGGATGTGAGTTCAAACTTTTCAAAGCTCTTATCTGTTTTCTCTGTACATGGTACTGTTAAGGAGATGCACTTAATCTGTGCATTTGTCCCAGTGATTTTACTGAGATGTCCTGATGCTTTCCCAGTCAGGGAATTGAAATCTGGAATGAGATTATGGAAATAATTTAAGATTCCAACAGAATACTATTCAGCTAAGTTAGTCAGAGAAAATATCTTTGGCTCTTTGAGATAAAACATAAAAATACTTTGTTCAATAATCCTTTCTGTATCAAACATTATTTTAACTTTCCTAACATATTCTAACTTGCAGCTCACAGGTTGTGGTTCATTTGCAGGATGTGTGAATCCCAAATTCAATTTCCTTCTCTGTCAGAGAGTATTTGTGTTTGGTATCATTCATTTTTAGGAAAAAACCTATACTGAGTGCATATAATACTGTTCTAAAAAATCCTGAAAGGTGGGTATAAAGACAGGGTATAAGACTGTTAAAACCCCTCCAGTTCTACGGATGCAGAACCTTGCAATACTTAATAAAATAATTTTCAATAGAAACCCTGCTTTGTGGTATGCACAGGAGAGCCACTGTGAGTCAGTTTGGCATTAACATTTCCTAGTTTTTAGTGCTTCACTTCACTTATGTGAACTTTGTTTGCATGTAAGTAAATATATGGACAAATAAATGGACATATGGACATATATACAATGATTATATTTAGACATGAGCCATGTGAATATTCAGAATTGTCTCTCTGGAGACTTCCTTTGCGTTTGGATATGGTTCTCTCTTCTAAAGGATTTATTCTAAAGAAGTTGCATTTTGAATTTGCTGACATAAACCTTAGTTTGCATGTCTTGAGGTGACAGCACTCTCTTGGGGAGCAAGTTCCCATTGTACACTGAGTCTGCAAGTACAGCTGCTTTAATGGCAGTGAGAGCACTGGGGACACAATGAAATCTGGGGTCATTTGCTTTTTAGATAAGCAACCTAATAAAAAGTTGATGATTAACTGCAAACTCTGAGAGGTTTCTACAAAGGTACGGTCAAGGGCGTTGATAGACAATTACTGTGTAATAGTTTCTCATCTCAATAATGAGGATCCAAATGACTTCAAATTCAAGTTTGCTAATTTTTTGCCACACTATCCCCTCCCAGGCACATACAGGGGTAGAAGGAGACTTCCAACTTTCTTTAGAGCAAGCAGGAGTTTCTGACCCATTTCCTTTTAATGTCTCCTTCTCTTGGGATGACCCCAATAAAAGAGGTGAAGGCAGACCTACAATTTGTGGTTCCAGTGCCATTTTCTCAGCCATGTGAACCAAGAATGTCTGGGGAGGGGAGGACGAGTCCTGCTGTGCAGCACCTGGTGTTTGTGCTCAATTGCTGCAGCTACCAGTGACTGTGGGGTTGTGGGGGAATGTGTGCCTGCTATGGTGGCAGAGGAGGAACTGTGGTGATGGGGGCCAGCCTGCTGTTTCATGAAGGAATTGTGCACAGTCACGTTTTCAAGGCTGTTATGATCCAAAGGGAGAGTTTACCTAGGGTAAAGTTAAAGTGTGCCTTGTGTGTCTCTGCCAACACAGGAATATGAGTACAAGGGATTTTGTGGAGGAAGGTGGTTTCTCCTGAACAAACCAGAAGCTATGAGGTCCTTTGAGAAGTAGGAATATTCCAGATTTTTTGAAACAAAGCTGTATTTAGTCTTGTAATGGAGGGAAGGGCTATTATTCAGCAGATCTATGCAAGCCAAAGGGAGGCTGCAACTGGCTGGTGAACCTGACTTTGCTTCAGGTCAGTCTAGTTCAGGTAAGTAGGGGACAGAGTCACAGCCACTCCTCAGTGCACTGCAGGAGGAAGGGTAAAAGATGGAAAACAAAAACGTAGTTGTTTTTGAGAAGCTTCCATTTTCCTTTGCCAGTATATTTTGGTTCAGCAGGAGGAGTGTTCAAAGAGATGTTAAGAGCTGCTTACTGAACTTCAGGTATCCTTGCAGGGCAGGATGGCTGGGGAAGTTGACTTTAGGTCATACAAACTGGCAGCCCTTTTTGCACATTTGTGTAAGTAAGTTAGATTACTTTTTTGCTGCTGCAGCCCTTGAGAAAGAGTGTCAGTTCAACATAAAACAATTTGTTGGTCATTACAAATGAGAGGTATGTGTGTGACCCTTGTGTGAGGTGCAAGGTAGTGGTTACTATTACAGAATCACAGAACCAATTAGGTTGGAAAAGACCTCTGAGATCACTGAGTCCAACCTCTGACCTAACACCACCGTGTCAACTAGACTGTGGCATTAAGTGCCATGTCCATTCTTTCCTTAAAAAGAAAAGACAGTAACAGTGCTGTGCTTACTCCCTCCACAGTAGTTGGACGTATACAAGTTTTTATACTGTATTACTGCTGTAAGTTTCATCAGCATAGCAGTCTGTCAGTTGTCACTACACAAAGTAGTGTTGTACATTTGATTTTAAGCAGTGAGATAAAAAGGATTGAGCATATTTGAAAATGGAGGCTGTGTAATGAGTAATACCCTCATTTGCTTTAGGGATAATATTTTTAAGTGTTACAGTGGGAACTGGAAATTACCTCTGTAATTAAGACTGCTGACATTTCCCAGTGCTTTTTAGCTGAGAACAAGGACCAACTTTGCCAGAATATGAAGCTGTACAGTCTGAAGCTTTCTGTGGGTGCCACCACCCTGTAACATTTCACCAGTTACAGAATCACAGAATGTTCTGATCTGGAAAGGACCCACAATGATCATTGAGTCCAGCTCTTAAATGAATAATAGCCCATACAGGAATCAAACCCACAACACTGGTCTTAGTAGCACCATGCTCTAAACAACTGAGCTAATCTCAGGGTCAGGTGTTTTATGTTAAAGAACAAAGGAGAAATATACAGCTAGGTTTTGATGTGTTAGCATTTTTTCCCCCCTAACAGTTTGTCTGAGGAGGCCTAGTATTCACAAAATTTAGAATTGAAGCAAGGAAGTTTGGGTTAGTACCTGGTGTTGTGATCCTGCTATTGCTGCCTCCAGATCCAGATTAGATGTTTATATTCATCAATTCAAAAATCACCAGGAGCCACCTGTTACTCCAAATGTCAGTTGGGTGGCATTACCCTGGGGACACTGTGGCTGAGATTGGAGAGGGGAGCTGGAAGGAAGGAAACAGCCATTAGTAGGGATTTTGGTAGGCACCAGCTTCTGTGCTTAGAGGCTGGTGTGAAGGCAGATGCACCATGTTTGACTGACTGGTTAAAGGAGCTTATACTAAGCAGAGCTTGTATTTGTGGCTCCTGCAGTCCCACTCTTTGTTCAGCACCTTTCTGTAACCCCAATTGTACAGTTAAGAGAAGGTCTGTGTTTTTTAAAATGTATATTGAGTCATTACTCCTGCCTCAGGACAGTGTAAAGAAATGACAGGATTAAACTGTAAACAAAGAGAGAGGAAGAAAATTCTCCTTAATTCAAGATTTAGTTTTTTGTCTGTACTTAAAGGTAGTCCTGAGCTCTTAATGGTATGTGATTGTTTTTTACTTGCAGGTTCCCTGATGTATTTAAATGAAGCCACTCTCCTTCACAATATCAAAGTTCGGTACAGTAAGGACAGAATTTATGTAAGTATTGTGTGTCATGGCAACCAGTCTGATAGAGATGTCCTTTCAGAAATTCACCAAGTGTTTCCACTTCTGGTTTTTTTTTCCTTTAGTAGAACTGCTACCATGGAAAGGTTGAGGTTGTAGGCCTTTTTTTTTTTTTTCCTTTTTTTCCTTACATTATACTTTTAGATCAGAATCCCATCTGATTTTTAGCAGGCAGACCAAAAGTTTTTTCTCCACATGACTGTTCATGTGCAACTATAGTACAGCTTTGTATCACAAATGTTCCTACAGGTAACTTATTTCACTGTTAACAAAGATGGTTTTCTTTCTTCATTATTTTTGAACGAAGCAAACAGGTGCTGTCTTTGACACCTCCTAGCTCAGATGTCCATCTTAATCTTTTATATTGCTATCAAATTGCCTAATTGTACTTAATGAATTCTGACTAAATTACATTTTGTCCTTGCCATCTGCCAAGACACTGACAGCTGTGAAACAGAAGATAAGAGTTTTCTTTCTTTCTTGTTTTTTTCCTAATAGAAGGCTTCTACACAGAACAGTTCTACATATTTTTATGTGTTAAAATAATCACCTTTTCTTTTAGCATATATTCTAAAATTAATTTAGCTAAACATCTTTATGTAAATGTAAAAAGAAAGTATAATTGTTTTCTTCTGTTGCAGTTAATTTACATAGCTTTAAATTTTTTATGGCTCAAGATCAAGCACCAGCTTTAAAATAAATAAATAAAAAATGGCCCTTTGAATGCTGTTCTGGAAAAATAACCCTTAAAGAAACCCAACCAAACAATGAAACCCCCCAAGGAAGTAAAATTCTGAATATGAACTGATCATGGGGTAGGATAGTATTTTTGTTCATAAAGCCTTTCTTAAGTGTAAACAAGTACTACACTAATATATTGTCTAGAACATATTAGTATTGTGTGTATTTTCTGAAGAAAAACAAAAAAGACTTTTTTCAGTTTATAATTTAGCTACAATTGTCTTGTGAACAGTTTTATGCCTTTCTTAAAAATCCTGGTTAACAATATTTATCTTGTTATTAAAAGGAAAATTAGTACTAGTACTTGCAACCCTTGAAGAAAAGTTTTCCTTCAGTGCAATAATTGCTGAAAACAGAACTATCTAAGAAATGTCATATATTGTGTGATCCAGCCTTCTATTAATCTTCTATTAATGTATCACACAATAATGTCCAAATTTCAGTTTTTTAGGAACATTCTCAGTAACAACAAAGCACATAAGTTATTCAAGCTGAAGGGTTTTTTCAGGTCTTTTTCTCATTTTATTCAGATCTTTTCCTGAAAATCTGATTTTTAATTTGATTCTGACCCCTCTTCTTCCCTGTATGTAACCTGGCAATTATAACTAAGCTATGAGAGTCTTTCAGAAACATTAAAAAAACACCCTCTTTTCAGTCTTGTCCTATGGAAAGGTAAAAAGCAGCCTTTGTCTGAGATTCTTCTCAAATATCTTTTCTGTGAAAGAACATTTGCATTCTGTATTTCTCTCTGGAAGCAGCTATAGCTAATTTTCTCTTGGCTGAATGCTTTTATTGCCTGGCTTGAATGCATTCTCAGGCAGGATCCTGTCAGTCCTTCCTGCTGAGTTGCTTCCACTAGATAATGAAAAGCTATCCTCCTCACTGGAGGACAGTGTGTTATGCTATCCATGAGCTTAGTTTATTCACTTTTGAACAGGAGGTTTTGACGTCCCATCCTTGATCCAGTAAGGCAGACAATAGGAAATAACTTAAAAGGAGATTGGGAGAAAGGTCACATTCAGGACGTACTCCACAGCTCAGTGGTTAGGAAATTTTCCCAGGATAATTTCACAGAAATGTTGAGAAGATAATAAAAGGAACTCTAGAAATATATCCTGTCTTGTATTTGCATTAGCTGGAGAGAATCATAAATACAATTGTTTTACAGAGGCTATCATTTGCAATAGTAATAGACAATTGCTGTTAACCACTTGCTTGGATACTACCTAGTAATTTGCTGTTCATTGTTTTCTTCACAGACCTATGTAGCCAACATTCTTATTGCAGTGAATCCATACTTTGATATACCTAAGTTTTATTCTTCAGATACTATTAAAAAATACCAGGGTAGATCGCTGGGAACATTGCCACCACATGTTTTTGCAATTGGTATGTATTGAGCCTGTATCTGTCTCTTGAAAAACAAACATTGAATACTTCAGAGTTACCTGTAAATTGTCACCTGCAGCAGCTACACCTGTAAATTGCCAACTCTGTTAGGATTATTCTGCCCTTCCAGTATTTTAATTCTGAGCAGTTTAAATATAATTTGCAACCATTAAAAAAAACTAAAAAAGAAATAAAGAAATTCAAATTTTATAAGTGAAAAAGGCGTAATAATGATTGGCACTGTCTTTCCATGCAGTAATTTTCCTTGCCTTCTATTATGTTGCCAGAGCACATATACTGTTTCCTTTTATATGCTCGTGTTACAGACAGAAAGTACGTTGAAATGTTATTTATGGCTTAAATCTGATTTTGGTCACTTTTGAAAATAAAAAATAATTGGAAACTATATAAAGTTTGACATGTTAAAAGCCTTCTCACTGTTTTGTATTTTATTTTGAAATCAAAAATATAAATAGCTGGAGTTTTAGTACCTGTTGCATAACAAGAGAGAGTTTTCCAAGTTTACTCAGATGTTCCTTGTTGCAAAGTACAACTGCGAGTTTCCCTTTTAAAAATATATAAAGTTAACATTGATTACTATTTTGTAAATACATTTAATTAAAAAGTTTTAGTTCTAGATGGTTGATTTTGTTTTATTTTATTCTGGATATAGTTGAGTAGGCCTTTGTTTTCAGACTTCGAGTTCTTACATGTCAGTGTTGGAAGAATTACAACTGTAGTATAAATTAAAGGGAAACCACATTCAGTTGTAGAGATTTAGTTTCTATTCCTGCAAATGTTACATTTTAATTTTTGCATTGTAACTCTAATATTATCCTTGCAATTCTGCTGAGTGTTAATTTTTGTCATGTCAACCATATTCTTCTTTTTAAGCTGATAAAGCATTCCGTGACATGAAAGTGCTTAAGATGAGTCAATCCATCATAGTCTCTGGAGAATCAGGAGCTGGCAAGACAGAAAACACTAAATTTGTTTTGAGGTTTGTATGTTTGCACCAAAGTTAGTATGTGAATCTCTCTTGTTTATGCATTTGGCTGACGTTGGGGCAAACTAAGGTAATCAGTGGGTTTAAGACACAATTCAGTAAGATATGTGTTAGCTTCTACGTGCACTTAATTACAAGAAATTGAGTTAAACTCTAAATGCTGACATGATAATGTGCAGAAACAGCCACATACTCACAGAAACTTTAACTTAATTGTAGTGACATCATGTAGTTATTATGGTTTATGATGCAGTCATTTTGGTATTGCACATGTGGTATTGTGGTTGATAAAAAACATCACTAGACATTTTATAACTGTATCGTGCATGACACTGTTGGTTTTGCCTTAAATGTGTATTTTTGTGTTCTCCCTTAGGTTTGTTTGTTTTTTTTTAAATTTGCTTGAGTATCTTTTTAACTCTAATATACTTTACCCTAGTTTACTTAATAAGACTGAATAGTGGGATTTATTTATTTATTGATGCTCACGTATGACCAATACTAAATCAAGCATATTAAACTACTTGGAAGTCCTATTGCTGATATATATCAGTCTTGCATTATATATCTGCATTATCTCCTAACAGCTTTTTATCACTCTGGAACACTGTAACTGGAAAGAACTGCTTCATTAAATACACCTGTGTCATAGGTGGCCTGATTATGCAGGGAAGCACAGTGTGGGCAGTGTAAATATGCTACTTGCCCCGCCTTGGACTTGTTTCCCTCTATAAATATTTAATTCCCTTTTCCCTAACATCATGTATTTTCTAGTATTTCTCTACAGTAGAGGTATTATTTTTCACATCCCCTGAAGAATTGTCACAACTGCCTGTCTGTCCTTCATACTGCTCTGCACTGCCCCTGTGCAACTTTCCAAAGATAGCTGTAAGAATTACTGCAAGGTGCTGGTAATGATTTTTTACAGGGGACATCGTGACTCTATTCCTGATAAGAGTCACAAAAAAAGACAGCAGGCACTGGAAGAATATCTCACAAGAGATGCTTTTAAAGGAGATTGTTCTTCTGCTTTTCAGCAAAGGAAGAGCTCATTACACAACAGGCGAATATCGTTGCTGTTGCTTCTCCCCACCACCCTCCACCACAGAGTCCATGTACAAAACATAACTGAGTTTTAAAAGCTGGAAGATTTTACTCTTGTGTGATTAGAAAGTAAAAGGTTACTACTACAGCTCTTTTAGTGCTTCTGAAGTTTTTTGGAAGGCCCCATTTTAAAGAGCTGTTTTTAACTTGTCCCAGATTCACCTGTAAATTTCCAAAAAGCATGCCCTGTGAGCAGGGAAAAAAAAATTTAAAAAGACTGGAACTTTGGAGAAATACATTGTGGTTTTATTTTCTAATTCTTTCTTTAATTGCTAAATTGAGTCTTGGCTTAATTATACACCTGTAATTTCTTATCTTCACCATCTCCATGTGGATTTTTATTAACACTGATAGCTATGAATACAGAAACCATATAGAGGGCAACAGTCTTAAATTCAGGAAATAAACATGAAACCTTATGTATTTAATAAAATTATTAATAAATACAGCTAATACAGTAGTAGCTTGATTATATTTCTATTAAACTGCAATTTTCATATACATGTTGAAAAGAAATTTCTAGCAGGCCTTGGAGTATTGAAAAAACATTGGAGTGTGAAAGAATATTTTTGTTTTAACAAAAAAGAAAAGCTAAAAGTTTAAAGTAAAGTTAAAGTTTATTTCAAAGTGCATAGGTATTTGAATCTTAAAATCAGAGTGCTTTCCCTCTGGTAATTAAGTTAGTATTTGTGCACAGCCCATCTTAAACCCTGCTTAATTGAGGAAACCTGACATGAGATGAATGATACTGATATTTTTATCTTGCTTTACAGGTATTTGACAGAATCCTATGGCAGTGGCCAAGATATTGATGATAGAATTGTAGAAGGTATTGAAATTTCTTTCATTTAACTAAAGGTTTCAACATTTTTTTTTTTCAGAAATGTGACTCAACATCAAGTGAATTAAAGCTAGCAGATTAATACTATCAGACTTTCTAGAGTATAATTTACAGGTAGTTGATTCTAGGTTTTAAAACTTTTTTAAAATTTATGATTTACTTTATTTTCATTTGTTACAGTATCATACAGTCATTTATCTAGACAATGTTTATGTGTGTGTTTGAATTGAACTTTACACAGATAATGTACTTGAGGTGGCAGCTGAAATGGAATTTTCAACTGCATAAAATCTGCAAGAACAGGACAGTTTTTTCATTATTATTTGTTAGTACAGTACCAGGAAAATGTAATTCCTCCTCCTCCTCCTCACTATCAAGTTTCTCAAAGTCAAATAAAGTAGGGAAGTTCTTTCTAATTACGATTCTGGATAATTTTTCTGTTTTATCATTTTTTTTGTCAGAAATCACATGATTCAGAACAGCACTTTGACTGTCTATCTTTACAGTAGACTCCCAAAATGAAGAGAGACTGTGTTGATCCTTCTCATTGAGCCTCTTTAATGTTGCATGTACTTCCTATATGAACAGAAAAAAGCTTTTTGAGAAAATAGAAATGTCTGAAAAAACCCCAACCCTCAGCCAATCTAATAATTCCTCATAGATCAGTTTTAGTCCTCTATAGCATAGAATAAATTTATTTTGAAATTTCTCGACTATGTGTCTTTTTCTTAAAAAAATTATTTACTTTTGCTTTAAATTTTTCTGTTTTCAAATTTAAACGACTTATTCGAGAGAAGTACTGCTGGCTTTAATCTCTTGTTGCTGTAGGTCTGCCTAAACCAGTTCCTTAGTGAAATCCATTGTGTGCTAAAGGAACTCAGAAAATGGGCAAGATTTGGATAATGCCTGATCCAAATTAATTGCTACTTGTAGGTATTCCTCAAAGAGTTTGGGCTTTTTAATTTAGAACATCATCTGATGCATGGGTTCTGAAAGTTTTTAGGCATGATTTTAATGAATATGCTTGTGGAATATGTATTACTAGAGGAACCTTCAGCCAAGCTGAAAGACCTTGTGCAATTTGGTTTTATTCATAGTCCTCTTGATATTACAGAAAATGCCAGAATAGTTATCAAAGATCTTGTAAGAAGTCAGATTTGCATTTTTAGAAACTTTAATGGTTAAAAAAAGGAAAATACAGCCAAATCAAAAAAGTTAATTCTCATGTCTTATTACATGATGGATTATCACTGATATTTTATCCAAGTGTTGATGTCATTCCTTCATTCTTTAGTTTTTGTAGGAACAGATATTTAAATGGTTGTCAGTAGAGTTTTAAATCTGAGTTTCTGCTCACTTAGTTTCCCGTGCTTATTTTTAGCTAGAAGCCTTAAAATATCTTGCAGATATTTTTAGTGGTTTATTGTTAACGTGATTCAGTAAACTATTTTTCTTTGATCTTCAAAGCTAGTAAAATGCAGTCTTTGAGAGGCCTTTTATTTCATAACTGATAAGCAATTTCAAACTGCTTAAACTGTGCATGATATTTGTGTGTGTATATATATGTATATGAGAATTAGATTGCTTGCTGCCACTCTTTCTGTATGGGCTTTAACATGCTGAAAAGCAGCAGCCAGTAAAAAATAAAATCAGTCAGTCACTTAATTGACCTAATTTGAAAGGGCAGTGTTAAGTGGTTTTTGAAATCAACACACTTTTCTAATGTTATATTTATTAATTTCCAAATCAATCCAATACATTGCATGCATGACATTTAAGTGGCATTTTTGTCTGTGGAATAAATGGGTAGTTTAGATTTCATGAATAATAAATAATTGGGAAGTGTCAAATTCTGTGTTCTCACGTAGTTTATGTATCAGTTATTTACCTATAGAAGGACAGCACTGAATAATTTTTTTGGCATTTTTCTCTGAATTTCTTGTAGTATTGATTCAAATATGTTGCAGTGTTACGAGATACTTAAGTACTTAATTTTATGTTCCAGCACAATATATCCAGTGTAATTTGCAAAACATATTATTTCTAATAGGTAATATTTTTCCTTTGATTTGTAAGCCTTATTCCAAATAAGTTCCCTGATTAATTTTAATATATTCATTCTCTCTTTCTTTTTGGTAGTCTCTTGATTGAATTTTAATGCTACAAAAATTAATTTTTTTAAACAGCAAATCCCCTATTAGAAGCTTTTGGAAATGCAAAGACTGTTCGCAACAACAACAGCAGTCGTTTTGGGAAATTTGTTGAAATTCACTTCAATGAAAAGGTACTGGAATTTTGTTACAGATAACAAGTGATATTTTGTTTTGCCATATAATGGAAATGCTAGACTGGCAGAAGGCTGAACAGACTTACTAATCTTGCAGCAAATAGCCACTGTCCTACTTTACAGATTCGATTTGTATTGTGTCACCTTGAAAGAAAAACCAGAGCCACACTGTACTGTCTCATTACTGGAAGGCAGTGGCAAATCAGTAGGAAAATTGATTTCACCCACAAAAGATTAAAAAATGGATCCCCTCATTGCATATATGAGTCTTCTCATATGAAAACTATCTCACTTGCTATTAGGTATTCATCCATTCCTTTAATGCACAAGTAAGTGTGAATTGTGTATTAGACATAAATGTATTTGAACTTCAAGCAAATTACTGATTTTTTAAATGTATTTGTATGAAATTTTGGGACTTCACATAGTAATCTGTGTGTGACAGAAGTCAAGGAATTGGTTTTTTGATAGAAATACTATTCAACCGCTTATCTTAAGAAAAATTTTCTTTGTTCGGGTGGCATATGTATACATACATTCCACAATTAAGGATGACTAGTATGCCAGTATGTCCAAGTTGAAGACACTTGTTGATGCTCTCTGGAGATTATATACATGCTTCCTCATCTTTCTGACTGAGGACAGACCAACTGCAAGAGTTTGTTTCTTTTCCTGCCGTTTTGGAGCTCATTATCTCGTCTTGAGCTTGTGGTCTTTTCCTAAGTTTTCATCACTTGGTTTGTAATTTAACTTCAGAGTTTTTGTTAATAGTTTAGATAGTAAATAACTCAATTCCTTTCTGGGTAGAGGATTAACTTTATCTGTTAGTCTGGTTCATCTTAATAAAGTTATGGAAAGGATCAAAATTTTTATTTAAAACAATGAATTCCATGATCTGATGATGGATTCATGATCTGTCCATCTACCTCTCAACACTTATGTGGTGTTTCAGTTTAATTATTACAGCTGAAGCAAATAAAATAGTTTCTCTGAGTATCTTCAGAAACTGCTTCAAAGTTTGTTTCAGCTTTCCACTGCAAGATCAGCCCCTTGAGTCTCTTTTTTACAAGACATCACCTCTCACTTTGTGGTCACCTTTTTAGGTCTGGTTTCTCAAAGTGATATGAGTACAGACTGGGACCTCCTGAATAAGGGAATGACTGCATAACTGCATTCAAATATGTCAGTCAGTTAATCCTTCTTAGTTCCTCTAATGGTCATTAAGATCAGGAATTTCCTTGCTATTAAGATTTCTCTAGGCACAGGGATAGGCCAGATAACAAACAGCTCTCAAAAATCTGTGTCAGAATTCCTTCTCAATAAAGAAATGCAAGTGTTGGAAATAAAATGTTGTGTCATAATCAATTTAACAAAGACGTTGTCCAAATATGTACTCTGTCATTTTAACCCTTCCTGTTATTTTAGAAGAGTCTCAGTGAAATGCAACTGAAGAAGGTTGTAATAGAACTGTCATCCAGAAAGTGTAAGGATGGCTGTAGCAATGCTCTTTGCTGTAACTCCTGAGGTTCTGCTACAGATTTCTGCTTTTTGGGGTGGAGAAGACCTTTTAAGGAGAGTGTATGCATATACAATACATGAGCTGGGGAGAGAAGATAAAGGCAATTTTTTTCTCTAGGCTTAATATGTATTAGGTATAGGCAATGGGGTTTTTTCCTAGGGTTGATATGTATTAAGTTTTAATCTTCTTTGGAGGAGTTTCTGTTGAGTGAGCCATGATCAGGCAAAAGTAAATTGAAAACTTGAATCTCAAATAATGCAACAAATATTCAGATAATCAGAAAAAAAATATTTCTTTTTCCTAGAACTCCGTGGTTGGTGGATTTGTGTCACACTACCTTCTGGAGAAATCTAGGATTTGTGTACAAGGCAAAGAAGAGAGGAATTATCATATCTTTTACAGGCTTTGTGCTGGTGCTCCAGAAGACATTAGAGAAAAGCTATATCTAAGCTCTCCTGACAACTTCAGGGTGAGTATCAGAGTCAGCATTTGTAAAGCTTGTCATATTGTCAAATATGGATTTTTCACATAGTTAATATTAAAAACTATTATTTATTTATTTATCTATTTATTATTTTTGACAGACTCATTCCTATTTAAAAAAACCCCAACAACAACAGATTTTCTTTTTGCTAAATCTATTTGATCTTGGAATAAACATTTTTCTTTACTGAAAGAATTCCTATAATTTTTCTCTGCTTTAAAAGTGAGGAATGTGTGCTTTTCCAGAAAATGTACTGTTGCACACCCAGCTATTAGTAATGTTATTATAGGCTCTTCTAGAGATGTCAAGTGTGAATTTCTTCAGTGCAAATCAAATCTCCTGGTAAATACCAGTCAGTTGTTTGCTTGTGTTCTGTCATTTGTTTCCTTCTCTCACCATTTCTTGCCTTATATTTGGCTTGGAACATCACAGAAGCGGAATTTTGTGTATTCCTAAAATACACAGACCAAATCTCTTGGGTTTTGAAGGGTTTTGTAATACAACAATGTGGAATTACAAGGACATAAGCTAAATAACTGACATATCTTTAGACTTCCTTAATCTTAAACAAGATGAGAAGCACTGCAAAGAATTATGTTATTGTGCTGGCTGTTTTCTTTGTTGGTTGATCTTCCTATGTGGATTTCTAAATAAAACTTGGACTGTACTTATCTGTTACTTTCCCTTCTGTACTCAATTCCATCAAAATTCAGCAGAGGGCTAGAAGCTTTAAATATACCAATGGCTTACTAGTTTTGTGCAAAGCAGGGGTTGCACAGGCAAGACCTAAATCAGTGCACTTGCTGTGGGGAAGGTGAGGCTGCCTGGTCACCAAACAGGCAGCTGCTGCCTCCTGGCTTGGCCAAGTCAGTCCCTCCTTATGGACGAGCCAGGGAATGGGCACAGAGCTGCACTTCCATATTGTGTGCACTGTATTACATCTGTGCTGGGGTATCAAGGTGATCTTGCTTTCTAAAAGCCATAGCAGTATTCTAGGACAAATTTCCTTACTTTCTCAAGGCATTCCTAGGGGTCTTCATAGACCTTACATTATTTCTTTAAATATTTATTTTGTACATTTTTATATTTTGTCTATTTGTACTCACCTATGTGATGGAAACTTGTTCTGACACTTATTAGGAAAGAACTGCTTCCATTCCCTAGAAGGAAAGCTTTCTTTTGAAACACCCAACAAACAATACTTAAGAACACCCAACACTATTTGTATTTGTAAAATGTGAAGCTAGTTTTCAAAACTTTTTTTCTTTACTCTGCAGTTACTCTACAGTATTCTCTTGTATGTTTCAAAGCTAAAATGTTGAGCAGATTTTCAAGTACATGTTTTTATTGTGCATTTTTGTGCACAAATTGTGCACAATTTTCCATTAAAATTTATTGCCTGAAGTTTATAGATTTTTATTTCTAGAATATGCTGCCTACCTGCTCTTGGGGATGTTTTTAAAATCAAGAATTCTGCTCATGAGAGCACCCAAGGTTGTAGATGTCAGGGTCAGACTTAAAACCTTAAAATCAGGCTGGTGCAGGACACTACTTAACAGCCTGAGTTCTCTGTACAGAAGACACTTTCTTGCATATTTCATGTATAAAGAGTTTATAGTCACATCAGCCTTATCACAGTGTGACTTTTTTTTTATTTCTATTAAGATTGTAGAAGGCACTTTAATTTCCATTAAGGATTTTATGGCTTTACCATAAGTTACTATTTGAATTCTGAGTTCCTTGCATGTGAAAGGTCCACTCTGCATGTTAAATTAAAAAAAAAAAAAATTACACAGATTTTCTCTCCCTTAAAGTAGATTGTCTTTAAATAAAAACCAAACAAACAAAACTTTGGGATAATTTTCATCTTTTTAAGATTGTAAATTAATATAAATATTCATAAAGTTTATTACTCATATTGCACTAAATTTTCATCAAGTATCACTTCATGGGATATTTTTAGCAAAACAAAACTGTAAAAGATCAATTTTCCTCCTAAATTTGCATTTCTTTTGTCAGGATGATTTTTGTCTTCTTTATTCTCATTTGCTACTTCAGTTCTTATCATAAAGTGATTCTGAATCGCTTGTGTCACTTTTTTTTTTTACCAGATTTTGTTGACTGCATGTCTAGTTCAGAATTCATAGAAATGCCACCTTTCAAGCTTCTGATAATAAACTTGATATTACACAAGGCAAAGTTTGATGATTGATCAATATTTTCCCATCAGTACAATTTTTTTTTTAACAAGGAAGATATTAATAAAAAAACTCAAACTCTAAAACTGGTTATTTAGAAAAGCTCATCCCTTAAGTCACAGTTTTGCATTGGCTCTATTGTGCCCCTTGTCTTAAGTCTTATGTCTTATCGAGTCAAAGTCCAAATTAGGGCCAGTTTGAGTTCTAAGACTCAAGCCTGGCTTCTTTAAAATACACTTTGTTGGAAATAGGACCATCTCAAATTTAAGATTTTTTTTTTTTTTTCAAAGAAGCAAAGCATTATAAAAAGATAAAGAAGAACTTAATTCTCTTTACTCCTTGGCAAAGAAGAACTTAATTCTCTTTACTCCTTGGCTTGCTTCCCTTTGACTTAGGTGATCACTTGGAATCTCCTCCCCATCCATTTGGCCACCATGGCACAGAGACACATTGCTCTGGGCATGTAAACCAAGATGCTGCATTGGCTGCACCTGCCTGACCTGTCCTCTCAATTACAGCAGCACTGATGGCCATTACCTCTGTATTAGTTCATCCTTCCCCTGCAGCTTCCCTGGGGAAGTGAGAATTTACTTGGCCAAGGATTATGCAAATAGCCCTGCAGTTCTGCAGGTTTCTTACACACCCATTCTCCAGCACAACCCACATAAAAGCGTGTAGCTTGTGGTTTAGGCTGCCCTGCAGAAGTTTTCAGAAATTCCAGGTTATGAGGAAACCTTGTGCTGAACCTTGTAGATCTTTGTGCCTTGGACTGAATCACATGGCTGTGGAAATAAAGCTGCACAGTAAATCTGTACCTGCAGTAATTCTGTACCTGGAGAAGAGCAGATGGGGATGAGAAGCTGAACTTCTTTCACATCTAAATTTCCTGAAGACAGATTGCCTTATGTTTGGGTCACTGAAGTTACAATGGTGTATTGTACTTCACACACACACACACACACACACACACACAAAAAAAAAAAAAAAAAAAAAA